>CAXARO010000837.1:0-33302 GCA_963971305.1 Arcuatula senhousia
GTATCCTATTAGTATACAAGCTTTAAAATCCTCAGTTGGGTTCTGGTTACATATTCTAAAATCAAAAGAAAAACTACTGGGTGAAGCATACAAATCAAGCTCACAGTTGACTGATGGTTTTCATTCAAAATAAAATTAAATTTTTATTAAATAAATTGAATTTTTCCCATGTTTGGGAAAATCAGGGCACCTTTTCCAAGAAAAGATTACTCAAAGCAATTTCAATGAAATTAAATGAAAATTTCAATTATTTCTGGAAAGAATCAGTTAATAAAGATGAATCATCAATGTATAGAAACAAATTAAGATCTTATTGACAATTAAAAACTGATTTTAAAACAGAAAAATATTTATTATTTAATTTCAACAAGGCTGATACAAATATATACTCAAAACTTCATATAAGCAATAGTAAATTAGCTATTGAAACTGGTAGATTCAATAAAACAAAGTTAGAAAATAGAATATGTCCCTTATGCCAAATAGAAATTGGAGATGAATTCCACTTTGTTATAGTATGTTCTCAGTTATCTTTAAATAGGTTGTCTTTGTTTAATGAAAGAAGTTCTATAGTCCCTTCTTTTAAAAACATGAACTCTCAATGTAAATCTAACTACATATTTACCTGTAATAAATACGATATTTGTCATGTTATTATAAATGGAATTAGTAAAATGTACAATAAAGTGATGTGAACTAGCAAAGCAATCTTAAATAAAAAAATCAAATTTCTTATTCTCAAGGGGATGCAAAGTTCAATCACAATTTCAACTTTCTTGGTAGGAGGCAAGCGGATATTTAAATGGTCAGACTATATGTGAACCTTCTTATAATTTTATGTATCACCAATTTAACATTGTCATATTATTGTGCTGTTTTTTATGTATGTATTTGTATATGAGTTGTGGTAACAATCCAATTGTCTGGATTTTATTCCAATAAAATTTCTGATTCTGATTCTGATTCTTTATTTAGTTTGTCATTTTTACTTTTATCACACATCATAATTAGGTTTTCAGTAGAGCAACACCATTGAAGACATCTTCTTAAAGGTGCATCTTTGTTCTATTTCAGATGGCATCGAACACTCCACTATGTCAAACTTGTAAGCAGCGTAAAATTACCAAGCCAGCCACTGAATGGTGTCCCAAGTGCACTGCCTACTTCTGTAATGAGTGCAAGGAGTTCCATGATATATCTCCAGCGTCTAAACAGCATGTTACAATTGCGTTGTCTGAAATAAACACATTCGGTTCCTTCATACCATTCAAAGAAACCGAATGTGAAATCCATAATGAGGAGTTCCAACTTCTGTGCCCACAACACGATCAAATGATATGCTTATCATGTATACAGAGCCATTCAAGCTGTAAAGGCGTAGTCAGTCTTTCTGGTGTTGTCGCAGGCATTAAAGATTCGGAACTATTTCGGGAAGCGGAAACTGTTTTGTCTGAGTCCTTGGATAATATGACGACGATAATAAAGGTTCTCAGTGAAAACCAAGAAGGCGCTGATGAAAACAATGACCAAATGAAGAGAGAAGTGGACAAGCTATGTGACCAGGTTGTTAGTCGAGTTCGTGACGCACAAGAAAAAATGAAGACCGAAATAGATGGAACCACACAAAAGATAAAATCTGCTGTACTTGAAACGTCCGATGATTTGCAAAATAGAAAAGCGAAAACTACTGAGCTACAAGCCCAATTGAAGAGCGTTAAAATATACGGTTCTGAGCTCCAGA
Organism: Arcuatula senhousia; assembly: GCA_963971305.1. Taxonomy (NCBI): domain Eukaryota; kingdom Metazoa; phylum Mollusca; class Bivalvia; order Mytilida; family Mytilidae; genus Arcuatula; species Arcuatula senhousia. Next base: position 1,742 of record CAXARO010000837.1, read on the forward strand.
TATACAAAGCATTAAGAGCAATAATTACTAAAACACAAAAGAATGAAGAGCATATTCATGAATAAATCGATACAGGAAAAACCGACAAAGTTCAATTATCTTTGGTAACAAATGATGAAATTAAACGTATACTAAAAGCCGAACAACTCGCGATCCTCAATACACAGAAGATTCCAGTAAAAATCGTGATGAAAAAGTCCAAAGAGAAACAGGCACAGATCGTTCAACCTAAAAAACAGAGTTCGTTTGATGAAATAAAACTTAATCGCGCTACTTCTTTCCCTCATCAATGTGGCGAACTTACAGGTTTGTCTGTCCTACCTGACGGTAAGATCCTGATCTGTGACTACAGCGGAAGAAATCCCATCGCTGTCGTCGATGAATCGGGTAAAGTAGTATCAACCATTCCAGTACAAGGAAAGTATGTCTTTGATGTCGCTGTGATAGACCAGAACAAAGTGGCAGTAACATCTGGTGATGACAAGACCGTCAGTATAGTAGACATTCAATCATCTAGTATCAAGAAATCTATTAGAACAGACAATGATTGCTATGGAATAAAATATCGTGATCAACACATTTACTGTTGTGTTGATGGAAAAGGAATCATTAAGATATCCATCAACACCGGTGATAGCTCATTACTTAAAAGAACAAATTTGTCAAATTATTCTTACATAACCAATCATAACAATAAACTGTTCTTTACAGACCGCAGTTATGATACTGACACTTGTTGTGACATGGAAGGTAAAGAACTTTGGAAGTACACAAATCCATCAGTATTGAATGTTCCCCACGGAATATCCGTAGATAAATACGGCAACATTTTCGTGAATGGTAGAAAAAAGAGTTGTGTCGTCATGTTGTCAGAAGATGGAAAGAAGAGTAGACAAATCGTGACCGAAGATGATGGTTTGAAGTACCCACAAGCTATAAGTTTTGATGCCCTTAGGAACCGACTTCTAGTGGGAAATACAAGGGGCCATGTGTTAATATACAACTTTGCCTAAGAACATTTCAAATTTTCTGAACAATATGAGAAATTTAGCGCGAGTGGCAATGTTTTGACTCAAAATTAAAAATAAATTCTAGATTTGATTTGGATAGATTTTATTTTAAATTAAGAGAAATATATTGTACTGGAATGGAAATGTGTCCATATAACTTTCACAACATTCTCACACATTACATTTGTACTTGTATGGGATTGTAACTTATCGAAAAAAAACATTCTTAAAAATAAAAAAATAAAAATTCACTTCAAAACACTTAAAAGTTTACTTAATAAAAAGAAACACATCAAATGGTATTAAAAGTGTCTAAAAACATCAAACAACAATTTGCTGTATGAATGTTTATTTCTGATTCAAAATTCAAAATAATATATGTGTCGCATTATCAAACATATATTTGGTTTGGTGTTTGACATGAACATCTTGATTATCACACAACTGTCTTGTAATGTACATTTGATAGATACTTGGAAGAAAAATTATAAATCATGTAAGTTTGGACAAAAAACGTTGAGTTCTGTAAAATATCAAGAAAAAAATTTAACTTAATAAGAAAAAAATCAAACACACACACGAAAAGACCCTCTCCCTACAACTTTTTATTACAGCGACAACAACAACATAACGATAATGTTTCTGTTTTGAGAATCTATAATTCTAAAATAACGAAGCTTTTTTTTTCTAGCCGGGTTGCAGCCTAAACAACAAATGCTACGACCAAGCTTCATATATCAAAAACAGATTATGGTCGTGGCCTTTAAAAATTTGATTAGCGCGTTGCAATTATGTCTGCAATTTGCTAATTAACCTAATTAATAAATCCAGAAAACCTATAGCCGTCATCGTTCCGGAATTAGCCACCGGTTTTAGAATGATGGAAATTATTTCCCCTGTTTTCTGATAATTACAAAAAATCCCACAAAACTTTTCCATTAATTTTGTTATATATTTAAAAGATTTTATATAATAGATTATATCGGTAAATTTACTAGAAAAATGTATGCAAAAAAATGTTTTATCGTTAAAAATTGCAGCTTGATAGAAAAATAAAAACCATAGTGAAGTTAACGACCCATGGCACATAAAGTGCTAATTGTCTTGGTATATTCGCGACGTTAAACACCCCAGTCTGTCATAGTCGCTTTATCAATCTTTATCAAGATTGTTAATTGTTATTTTTTCTTTTTTCTTCTTGGCCCCTCTTCCCGAAATGCCTAGAGAAAAAAAATAGTCGCTTTATCACCGAATATGCCACCCAAAATAGCTGCCATTTATGAGTTCAGATGATGGGAACTGACGATGATATACAGACGTCCTCGGTGCTGACACGTGATGTGTTTCCATTTTACACCTGCTTGATGACCAGAAGTCGAGTTGGACACTTACCGCTCGAAATGGAAACTACAAGTTAGTGATAAATTGGAGAAGCAAACCCGGCCAGCTACCAGAACTCTCTAGTCATAAAAGACGGAAGAAGACATCAAAAGCTAGAGCTGAAAGGAATAACCGGAGGCTGAAGGCATTCCTGCAGCGCAAGGCAGAGGAGAATGGAAATACCACCCAGACTGCTAACCTGCAAGGACAGAATGACGACACAGAATCTACAAAAACAGATGGGAGTATGGACACCGACTCGGAATCCGAGGATGATGATACTACTCCTAAGGCTTCAGATGAGGAGGAAGTACGAGAAAATGACCCACCGGAACCCACCTCACTGAATACGAAGGTAGAGACAACACCACCTCCAGCGACCACACCATCGTCAAAAGATCCCGCCTCTCGTGGTGCCGAGGGTCACAGAACACCAGCAGGGGTACGGAACAGATCGCCGCCACTGGAAGTAACCAAAATTACTTATGACAAGCCACAAGATACCTACATCTTACAGGAAGCCGGCAAAGACATGAACTTTTTATTGGTTCAGTCGGAGGAAAATGAGGCCCTACAAGTTTGTAACCACAAAGAAGCATCCAGCGTTACATGCAGAGATAGTGGTTAGCCATAACCACTGGTTAGACATTAGAGACCGGAGAAACTTTTTGTACAAAGACGAGAGAATGGAAGACTTGGTTAAACTGGCAGCTGAATATGACATTAAGTTTTTGTAATTGTAATTGTCAATAAAACAGTAGTCCCAATATCCCCTTAGTAGTAGTAAGATAAAGATTGTTAATTGTTATTTTTTTCTTTTTTCTTCTTGGCCCCTCTTCCCGAAATGCCTAGGGAAAAAAAGTCGCTGCACAGGATTATAGCCTATAAACATGACTATAAACATCCATCATCAACTAATTTAATAACAAATTTGCGAAGCGACTGATTAAAACTGACCCTGCCACTGGACATTTGTTTTATTAGCAGGTGGGGTAACAAAAACCAAGATAACAAGATGTAACACCTATAAAGTTTGTCTCGCCTGCCGGCATTATCAGAAACCATTATTCTTTCTTACTTCCACTATACTTTGCAATTATAAGGATTTTCAGTTTCTCAGATTAAAAGGTGTTATAGAACTTAAACATTGCTAATACATGTATATGCAATAACAATAATCAAAGTCAATCAACCGGAAAATCAAGGTCTAGGTAAAAAAAACTGGTATGCAACTGTGCTAGGCTGCTACTGGGCATATGTATACCAAGAAGCAGAGGTACCAATGGGGTATCCGAATGTCAAAAGTCCGAAAGGGCAGAAACAAAACCAGTCGAAACAAGAGTGAACTCAGGTGCTTCGGAAGAGTAAGCAGTTCCTGCTTGCTATAGCAACTCGTCGCGTTACCAATAGTCCATCCAGCGTGTCAAATCCGGTAAAGGAAGACAAAACAAAACCCTATGACAAACCAACATCTGCACTCATCTGAGGATTGAAACCCCATATTTCTCTATAAGTGCATGATGTCTTCCATAAAATTTCTTGAGTGAAGTAATGTATTGGAGGATAAATGATATTTCAAAAACGAGAGGATCATTTTGAAGCTCATAGGCACATTTTCTAGTTTATTATACCCCCATGCAACGAAGTTGCGAAGGGTATAATGTTTTTGATTGGTCCTTCAGCCCTTCCTTCCGTCTGTTATTAAAGTTTGTGAAAGCAATTCCACTTAAACTACGGAACAGAATTTAATGAAACTTGATATGCAACCAGTACATCATATGTAGTTGTGCATATTACTTGGAATTCTTTATCTGTAATTTTTGTGGGAACTATGGCTCTTTGGACTTTCAGAAAATCCTGATTTTAGTTTGTGAACGCAACTTCTCTCAAATCACTTAACAGAATCTAATGAAACTTGGTATGCACGAAGTACACCATATGAAGTTCAATCTAATTAAAATTACACGTTAGTTTGGATCTTTTTTTTTTTGCTCTGGCGATCCTACGGAAGTGCATTCGGGCCACATTAAAAGATAAAATATTATTTTTTTGCGTTTAAACGCAAAGTATTGCGAATAAACGCAAAAACGTTTGCGAATAAACGCAATAATTTGCAAATAAACGCAATGATGTTTGCGATTAAACGCAAAAGTTTGCGAATAAACGCAATAATGTTTGCGTTTAAACGCAAATGATTTTGCGATTAAACGCAAATGATTTTGCGATTAAACGCAAGATTTTGCGATTAAACGCAATATTTTTCGTTTAAACGCAAAAGTTTGCATTTAAACGCAATACTTTGCGAATAAACGCAATGACATTTTTGCGAATAAACGCAATAACTATTTTGGCGATTAAACGCAATGGCCTTTGCGAATAATCGCAATAGTTTTGCGAATAAACGCAATAAACTTTGCGAATAAACGCAATAAAATTTGCGAATAAACGCAATATTTTTGCGAATAAACGCAATATTTTTTGCGATAAAACGCAATGATTGTAGAATTGGATTCAAAGATCTTTAAATTAATCACGTCCATGTTTACTATTGTCCTTACACTTAGTGTCCGTTATCGTCACAAATGTTATGTCTTCGTCATATGTAAACAATGTTTTCAATAATCTACCTCTATATGAAACTACCATAGACTTTAAAGAATGCAACGAGACATGGTACGATTTTTGCATGGAGGTCAGAAAACAGATTTTGACTTATATTTCTTAAAGAATAGAAAACCAACATCTAAAATATCTATAAAAGACTCTACTGAGTAGAAGTTATTAGATGACCCTTTAAAGTGTCAAAAAAGGTATTTTCGTGAGTTAATATAAGGAAAACCATTTGTAATGGTAAAATCGTTGCTTGCGTAACATTAAGCTTTCAAAATTCTGAGATTAGTCTAGGGGGTTTGGCAGCATTTAACCTGGTTTACCTATCATTTTTGTTTTTTAAATGGAACAATGCCAAGTAAGCGCCATTTTGATCTTCAATATCTACGATATGTCTTCCTTATTTTTCTTTTTTTAGCTCACCTGGTCAAAGGCTATGTGAGCTTATGCCATCACTATGCGCCCGTCGTCTGTCGTCCGTTAACATTTTCAAAAATCTTCTTCTCTGAAACCACTAAACCAATTAAACTGAAACTTTGCGAGAATGATATATGACATGTTTGCAACAAACGATCCTCATTTAAAAACATAACCGCTGTTACTTAAAATAGAACATAGGGTAAAATCACTTAAAATGGCTTATAACTCAGCAACCATAACAGATAGAAAAAAATTCCGAAGGATCTTAGGCTCTTTAAAATCAAAAGCTTTACAGAAGTCGAAGTTGTCTGATGACCCTTGGTAGGGGTTATGGCCCTTTAAAGGTCAAAAATAGCGTTTTTTCATGTTTTTGGCCTATACAATGAAAACTGTTGCAAATAGAAAAAAAGCTGTTGCTTGCTTAAATGTTCAGCCCATTTAGCTCTACAAAAGTCTTCATAGTGTCGAAGTTGTCAGATTACCCCTTATAGGGGTTACAGTCCCCTTAAAGGCAAAAAATAGTGTTTTTGGCCTATCGCATAAACATGTAGAGAAAAGCTGTTGCTTGCCTAAATTTTCAGCTCATATAGCTCTACAAAAGATTTCATAAAGTCAAAGTTGTCAGATGACCCTTATAGGGGTTACAGTCCCTTTTTAAGGCAAAAAATATTGTTTTGGGCATATAGAATGCAATTTATTGCAGATTGAGAAAAAGCTGTTGCTTTTTATATGTAAAACACATTACTACAAATGTCTGAATAAAGAATTAGGCATAGGTGGTAAACCATCAGCTAGTGCTACTTATACTCGGACATCATTTGAAAAAGATGAGATCATATCCAACCATAACTCTTTCATGTCCTCTTTGAATATATTATTAAAAAGGGAACATGGAGAGTTACCATATTTGTACTGGATACCTAAACTTTACAAAAATCCGTACAAAGAAAGGAATATAGCTGGATCTTCATCGTGTTCAACTACAGAATTTTCCGTTCAACTTACTAAGATCTTGTCTGGTGTCAAAGAAGGACAACAAGCATACTGTGACACTATTTATTATCGTAATGGAATTAATCATATGTGGATTTTAAAGAACTCAAAAGATTTCCAAGATAATTCTAAAGCCCGGTCATTCTCTGATGTTCGATCTTGAAAACTTTCTATTTTTTAAAATTTGTACACCACATTGCCACACGAAAAACTTAAGCGTCGACTAAAACAAACTTATTGAAGAGGCCTTTTCGAATTCAAGGAATTTTGTTGTTTTAGGCTATAATTCTACATTTTTGTCCAAAACATCTTATAAAGATAAGATTTGTTACACTTTGATCAAGTTTTTTCCTTATTGACAACATATTTGTCACATTTGGAGGAGAGATCTTTCAACAACAAGTCGGCATTCCAATGGCCACAAACTGCGCTCCTCTCCTCGCCGACTTGTTTTTATACTCTTACAATACCAAATTTCTTCAGGAATTCGTAAAGAACAACAAGATGAAAGAGACAAGGTTATTCAATCTCTTTCAGATATTGATGACGTCCTCTCTGTCAACAAATCGTCGTTTGGCAGATGGATTCTTTCAATGTATCCTCCAGAGCAAGAGATTTAAGAAACCACCGAATCCACCTGCTTTACATCAAAATACAAATGACATCAAAGTTCCAGACAATAGATTTTGCAACGCCTGACGCACATTTATTTAAAACTCATCAGAGGCGCTCTTCCAAAAATATTGAAAATGCCAAACTCTATATGATTATGAAGAACATAGAACAGGAAAACCAAAAAATTACCAAACTGGGGAACCAAATTACTACTAAGATGATTAACCTATGTCTATTAAATGGAGCGCTTGTAATCTGTCCGATATATTTTGCTGGAATAAGTCCGATAGTATTCCACCGCAGAAATTAGGATCGAAAGACGAAGTTGCAGGCAGGAGCAATGACTCTTTTGTAACGGTCGAATTGAATCCTCTAAAATGTCCATGAACAGCTGCCGGAAGGTTATAGATTTTTTTTATTTTTTTTTGGGGGGGGGCGGGGGGGCATGGTGTCTAAGAAATAACAAGATAAAGAAAGTCACGTTTTGTCAAATTGGTTTAAAGCTTTGAGGTCATTGATTTTGAAGAAAAAAAAATCTTTGAAGAGTCAGCTAAGCACGTAAGCAACACTTATTTTTAATAACACTAATGTTGCAAAGGCATTGTCAAATTGCGTGGCAAATTTGTTGTTGTACATGCAGAAAAGGCACTGAATAACATCATTTTGTGTACAAAATCATAACATTGACTTTGTATAATTAGACATTTTCACTGTAAGCCGAAATCCTTTTAATATGCATTTCATCTCATTCGATAATTGTATACCTGACGGATATTTCCTATCATTTTTCCTTCGCAGCAGTTTTCTCTGATCATGGTGGGATTGCTTTAAATACTAGTAGTAGTAGTAATGCGGGCCACTCTAGAACACTTTGACCCCGATGACCCCGAGTTCATTCCCATAGGTTCCATGTTAAATAGTTGCTATTTTTGTACTGAAAGGAGCCACCCTAAATCTCTAGCATGTAAAGTCGTGTGCAGTCATGCGGAACGGCGACTCGTCCCTTTCTTTAGCCCCATTTTAGTTCGTCACCAGTTTTTGTTCTGTATTTTAACTTATCTTTAACCCTAGCCCTAACCCTTACCCTAACCCTAATTCTTACCCTAAACCTAATCCTAACCCTTACCCTAACCCTAATTCTTACCCTAACCCTAATTCTTAACCTAACCCTAATACTAGCCCTAACCTTAACCTTAATTCTTACCCTAACCCTAATCGTAACCCTTACCCTAACCCTAATTCGTACCCTTACCCTAATTCTCACCCTAACCCTAATACTTACCCTAACCCTAACCCTAATTCTTACCCTAACCCTAAAAATAACCCTAACCCTAATTCTTACCCCAATCCTAATCCAAACCCTTACCCTAATTCTTACCCTAACCCTAATACTTACCCTAACCATAACCCTAAACATCTTTTTGTTTTGTTAGTTTCTCCCTTATGGGCTCCTGTGTTGTGATACTTTTGTGTGGCTTATTCCATTTCGGTCTCTTGTCTTTCGATGGACGTTTGCCCTTAACGTTTGTTACTATTGTGTTGTAGTTCGTATCTTTGTGTTTTATGAATGGCTTTACTCCTCCTCCTCCTCCTCATCTCATTTTCCCTCCTCCTCTAATCATTTCCCTACTCTTCCTCCTCATTTTCTCTTGTTTTTTTTCGTATTTTGAGCTTGTTTTGTTCATGTAAGGCTTAACTCAAATTGGTTCTTCTTTTCGTTTTTTTATTGTTTGGTTCGCCCTTTAGGGGCTCTTTTGTTTTGTCTTTGTTATTTCATTTGTAGCTCTTTCCTTTAAGTTTTCAATAAAAACTCGATATAGGGTACAACTTTTATTAACATCCTACATTACAATACAAATCTTTTTACAATTCCATAGGGTCTAGTGGTTAAATCGTCCATGATCACTCTTTTATCAAACACAATTTTATAGTCCTTTTCCTGTGTGACGGTTAACAGTTTCTGGTGGCTTCTTTGGATCTTATAATCGTCTCTCACTGTCCAGATATCGCTTCTGTTAACGGTTACCATCTCCATGATGGTGTCGAAGTTGATGTCCAAAGCATTCTTATAGTTCAATGTTATTCCACGAACTTTACACATCCTTTCTCTGGAACGGCTGGTTTATACGCATAGTTTTTCGGTCTTTCCGTGACAAACTGTGTGATGGTGTTTCCTGGAACTTCGTCCGTCAAATCTCCCAGGTAGTCCCCTAGTTCTGGTTTGCATTGTCCAGGTTTCGAGATAAATACAATAGAGTCGGTATCACAGTACAACGCTCTTTATCCCAACTTCTTCAGATAAGTATATAGTTTAAGTCTGGCCTGTGCTGTAGTGTAGGCGGCTATGACGACATTCGTTTTCTTTTGAGTTTCGATGAATTCTTCTTTATATTTCCATCGTAATTTCACCATTTCATCGTTAACAAACTGGATCCCGGTGACTTCAATTTTATCGCTGGTTAGCTTGTCAAAGTACTCCGAGGGTTCCGTGATGTAAGAGGTTTGTTGCATGTTGTTTCTTTGTCCAAATTTGCCCCAAAAAACTGTTCAATATCAGTTTGGCTAAAGACCCAAAGCCGAGGTTCTTTTCTATCTTGTTATAGTATAACTGTATCCCTTCCTTTTCCTCGTAGTCCTTGATGTATTGCTGTTTAGACTCTTCCGAATGACACGACTACGGCCAGCCACTAGCTTCTTGTTTCATTTTCAAGAATGTATTGATGTAGTCGGTGAAGAGTCCTCCAGATTTCCTTCCGGGATCGTACTGTTCTACCTCTTCGAAATGCCATACTTCGTAAATGGTTAAGATGGAAAATCCCCTTTCCAAGGCCTTGTTAAGTTCATCAGTTACCCAGGTTCCCGTAATGGCTCTATCTTTTTTCAGTATGGTTACAAGGTTCTTGCAGGTAGGTTTCTTTTACTTTACATTTCACCAATCCTTCGTACTCGTTGATGTCAACAAAATTTTCTGTTATGATGACGGGATGTCCTTTTGGTACTTTTCCTGTTTTGTTGACAAATGGGTAGAGTGATGTGACCTCATAGTAGTTTATATTGTCTTCTTCTGTCTGTTTGTACAAGGTGAAGGCTTCTGTTCTTCCTCCATGAAACGCATCACGTGGTTCTAAGGCAGGGACCATCTCTAGGAAATTGACATAGGCACGAAGTGTTGGATCTTGTTCTATCTCTTTATCGAAATCTCTACGTAGGAGTATCCTTCTTGCTGCAGATAGATAAAAGCAGAGGTACCAATGGGGTATCAGAATGTCAAAAGTCCGAAAGGGCAGAGACAAAAACAGTAAACAACAACAAGAACGTTACAAAAACAGACAACATGTAAAACATGGAAACACAAGAGTGAACTCAGGTGCTCCGGAAGAGTAAGCAGTTCCTGCTTGCTATAGCACACCCGTCGCGTTGCCAATAGTCCATTCAGAGTGTCAAATCCAGTAAAGGAAGACAAAACAACACCCTACGACAAACCAACATCTGCACTCATCTGAGAGATCGAAATCCCATATTTGTCTATAAGTGCATGATGTCTTTCGTAAAATTACTTGAGTGAAGACAGCAACCGAGGAGCAACATAACCCTATGTGAGCAATTTTTGCGTCAGACATGTCGCTAAGGAAATCGATGTAAGTCCCGCACGCTCTGGAGTAACGAATCAATTGAGATACGTAAACTCCATAAGCTGGAGCGGACGGAATATTGCTACACAAGAATGGGAAGTTGACGATTGGATCTTCTCTATGGTCCGTTGATGTAGATCGTACATGGACATGTTATTGACGGTATTGATGGTCTCTCTGGAATTGCAACTGGGACATCCGTGCCAGTAACAACCGTGAAATTCATACACAGTTCCCTTGTCGTATCCGTCTACTCTGTAGGATTCAATTTGCTTCTCTCCTCCGTTTTGAGCTTGTTGAATTCTTAAATCTTTTTTTGCTGATATATATTTTATCCACTTCATAGCTTTGATGGAGTGCTTATGTTCTGGTTGGTAGCCTTGCGCTGGGATGAGTCCAATGGTGTTCCACTGTAGAAACTTGGATCGAAAGACAATGTTGCAGGCGGATGCTATAGTGATACTCCCTTGGAAAGGGTCAATTGGGGTTCCGTCTAAGGTGTCCATGAGCAGTTGTCGGAAGGTTAAACAGGCTTTTCTCAGGATGTCTACGTCTGTGATGCAGTACTTCAAGAGTTCTTCTTGGACGTCAAATGGGTCGTTCCTGTTTTCTTCGTACTATTTCACGAATGGTTCCCGGTCTTCCGCGTTCATACCATTTGAATAAAGTAGGTTGCACTGTGGCTTGTGTATAAATAAAAAAGATAACTAAATGGATGGTGAAGCCACATTTAGAAGGTAAAAACTAAATAAGAAATATAAAGAAATAAAACCTTTAAAACAAATAAAACAAGAATGCCCAAATTTTCGGACATAAAGTCCTTCTTTAGGGGTTAACAAGTAAAAAGATGTTCACACATCGACTGACGAGGACAGAATGACATAAAATTGACTCGAAGAACATCACGTGGTATTTTAATCCTGAACTTGATGACTAATTTATAAATATTAAGAAAAGGTCTGTCTTTTTACATGCATACCAAAGGGTTGAAAAGTGCCTAAAAAATGGATTATTCTTTGCTCAAGAAACTGTCTTTGTTTTTCGCCGGTGCATGTTTCAAGGAGAACGGTCACCTGCATATCCTTGACGCCATGGTTTGAAAAGTGCTGACCGACTGGGCAATCGTCGCATTTGAGAACACTTCTCCTGTGTTCAGCATATCTGTCACCCAGTCGACGACAAGTTTCTCCTACGTAAATTTTAAGGCACTTGGCGCAGTGGATGGCGTAAATGACATTTTTGGAGATGCAGGTGTAACCGTTCTTCAACTTGAAGGTGTGGGAGGGGCCAACTATCTCTTCAGTCTCCCAGGTAAAAGGACATGTGACACAGATTGATCGACCACAACCCCTGGTGCCTGAAAAGTCAGAGCGAGGACGTCTCTTGGATTTGTCAAATGAACTGGAGACAAGATGTTGCCTCAAACTCTTACCTTTGCGAAAAGCAGTCAGGGGTGGCGAGTCGAACACTGTCGACATGTGTTCGTCCTTCAAGACGATGGACTTGAAATTGCGCAACAGAATGTTCCGTATAACGATGTTATGAGGGTGGTATGTAGGTACCAAAGGTATACGGTCATTCTTGCGTCTTGACCTGGGCTCCAAAGCCTTGGATCGTATCACCTGGGAAACTGAGTCGATAGCTTTATCCAAGATGTTGTTAGAATATCCTATTTTGACAAAGAATGATTTCATAGTGCTGCTTTGAACTTTAAAATCATCCTCTTTGCTGCAAATACGTTTAAGTCTCAGAAATTGAGACCTAGGAATGGCATTTTTGCAGCTCTGGGGATGACAAGATTGGTAGTTCAGGTAGCAGTGTGCATCAGTGGGTTTATAGAACACAGAATTTTCTATTTTGGATGCTACATTCCAAGTCAAGGAAGGAGAGTTTCTCTTGCGAGATTGTAAAGGTGTACTGAATGGCAGGGTGATAGGAAGAGACAAAGCTGATGAACGAGTTCAAATCATCTTCACTATCAGAGGATACACCGAAAACATCATCTATGTATCGTTTGTATAGGTCAGGAACAGGACCAACGTATTCAGAAAACATTTTCTCTTCCAAATACCCAACAAACAGACAGGCGAAACTAGGACCCATCTTAGTGCCCATTGCAACACCGCCAGACTGAGAATAAAACTCTCCATTAAACTGAAAAGTGTTGAGATTGAGAACAAGTTCTGCTAATCTCAAGATGACATCCGTTTTCACATAGGGATTGGGACTTCTGTCCAAAAAAATGTTTTAAAGCGATCAGGGCATCGTTGTTCGGAATACTAGTGTAGAGAGCAAAAACATCGACAGTCGTCAGTGTTTTACGATGCGCTGCAAAATGCACCCGAGTACAAGAATGTCATAAGTTTGTGATTTTTAATATTAATCAAAGAACCTCCTGAAGAGCAAACTTACATCTTCTTTGATTTTGAATGCACACAAGACGACCTCGTAGAATGCGAAATGGGATACCAAGCTGACACCGACGGAAAATGTGCACATTGTAAAGTCAGTACCTGCGGAGCCAAGGAACATCGACCCAACTTATGCGTGGTTAAAAAAGTATGTATCGTCTGTATGGAAGAGGAAGTAACTGAAGATGGTACCTGCGAGAACTGTGGACAGAACCAACTGATCTTTAGTGGACCAAATGCCAACAACGACTTTTGCAACTGGCTATTTTCCGGAAACAACAACAACTCCACCGTTATCTGCCACAATTTTAAAGGATATGACTCTATCCCCGTTCTGCAATACCTGTTTTGTCGTGGAATTCAGCCCGAAATAATACCCAATGGTGCCAAGAACATGTCTGTAACGATTCCAAACTGCAGCATACGGATGATAGATTCCCTCAACTTTCCGGAAAATAGCCAGTTGCAAAAGTCGTTGTTGGCATTTGGTCCACTAAAGATCAGTTGGTTCTGTCCACAGTTCTCGCAGGTACCATCTTCAGTTACTTCCTCTTCCAAACAGACGATACAGACTTTTTGAACCACGCATAAGTTGGGTCGATGTTCCTTGGCTCCGCAGGTACTGACTTTACAATGTGCACATTTTCCGTCGGTGTCAGGTTGGTATCCCATTTCGCATTCTACGAGGTCGTCTTGTGTGCATTCAAAATCAAAGAAGATGTAAGTTTGCTCTTCGGGAGGTTCTTTGATTAATATAAGCATCATGTAATACTGGTGGCTTGGATCGCAGTACTGTTTACAGGTGGGACAGTATATCTCGCCACACTCATGGTCTGTTTCCCTTTTCTCCGTGTTGACAGTGTGGCCACAGCCTTTACACTTGTAGTACAATTTACATGTTGAGGTGCCCTTCTTTATTTGCTCCAAATGGAGTTGGAAGCACTCTTTTCCCCTAAAGTTTCTATCACATTGGCTAAAATTGATCCATTTGTCATCACAAGGCTCGTGTATCTTCTTACAAAGGATGCATAGGTTGTTACAGACATGTGTTTCCATGGTATTATATCCCTTTTTACACTTGTTGCAGTAATAGTTTCTGGCCAAGAATCCTGTTATAGTGGTGATAACATCGTAATGATCGTCGTGGTGGTAAAGGTAGATCTTCTTTACTGCATCTGGTCCCTCATATATAATCCCGTTGAAGTAGTCCTTAGAAAAACGGTTATTTGATATTCCGGCAGTACAGCTTGGAATCTTTTAAGTTCTTCAATACCGCATGTGCCTTTTGATACGTTTGCTTTTTCATGGAGTTTTTCTGCTTATTCTTGTTGAATACATCCATCTGCCTTGGCGGATAGTGTCCCATATTGAGTGCTTATCGATTCTTGTTTTAGCAGTAACAATGGCTCTAGCACAACATAAAGCGTCTCTGTTCTGTATCCTGATGATACTTTGTTTGTCTTTAAGCATTCTGTTGAGATCAACTTAATTGCACCGTTTCCGCCCGCTTCCTCCGGGAATGGATACGTTTAATAGTAGTTCCGTAGTCATGTACTTGAGTTGTAATATGGGAAGGGCAATCGGGAAGTCAATGGAGTTGGTTTCAATTGTTAGTTTAACGAGGTCCTGTTCATTCATATCTTCGCCGATGGTTTGCAGGATGAAGTCGAATAACCAAGTAATGTTCTTATGATTGAAGGCAGGTCCGTGACTTCAAATTCCTTAAAGGTGACGGTATTATGATTTCTCGAAGTCCCAAACTTGAGTATTATTTTCTTCTCCTGACGTTTGATGGTATAATAGGATTTCGGATCATCCATGTGGAACGGTTTCCCTGCTCCTCTTTGTCCATGTCTTTACTGATGTAACTCAAAATGGCGTTGGGTGGCAAAGGCCTGGTTGCATTGAGTACATTCGTAACCCATTTGGTGGCAGGTCATGTGAGCTTGTAGATTTTCCCGCCTCGTAAAAGTCTTGGTGCATCTAGTACAAGAGTAAGTCTCTCGGTGGTTGGTCCATCGTCTATGACGATGAAGCTGACTCATCTTCTCAAAATTGGCTTCACATTGGTTGCAGGTAAATTGTTTAGCAATCTGAAATAAAATAACACAGGTAAGTATATGGTGTCTATTGTTTCCTCTTTCTATTAATTGTATACGTTTAAAATTATATGTCGTCTATTGCTTCTTCTCTTTTAATTATACGCCTTTCAAATCATGTACTGTCTATTGTTTCCTCCTCTTTTAGTAGTATCCCTTTCAAAGTTAAATTGAATATGTATGAGTAATACCTTTTTTCTCTTCTTTAAAACACGTCTGCATTCTGTGGTGTCTAATCGTAAAATGAGTTCATTTCAAATGGTTTACCTGTATAATGGATTGTACCACGTGATCATGTCACGTGACTTCTGGATCAAACCGGTTAGAACTGGTTTGCATTTGATTTTACATTTTGGAAAGTTTTTAGTTTATCGAATTGCTTTTGTTCTTTATTTTTTTTTGCTGTATTTTCATCAACAGATTTTCTTAACGGTAAGATTTTGTAAGTTTGTTTTCATAGTTTGATGTTTTTTATTCAACCGATTTTCTTAACGGTAAGATTTTGTAAGTTTGTTTTTATAGTTTGTTGGTTTTTAAAGTTGATGTTTTTTCGTCAATACATTTTGAATTTGTATGAATGTAAAGTACTACCGCCCAGAAACCTATACATCCCCGTCTTACCAACCAAGATCAGCAACAAACTGATGTTCCCACTGTGTCGCACCTGTACGGAAATCTACCAGCAAGAACCTTGTAACCATACTGAAAAAAATTGAGCCATTACGGGAACCTGGGTAACTGATGAACTGAAGAAGGCCTTGGAAAAGGGATATTCCATCTTAACCATCTACGAAATATGGCATTTCGAAGAGGTAGAACAGTGCGATCCCGGAAGGCAATCTGGAGGACTTTACCGATTACATCAATACATTCTTGAAAATGAAACAAGAAGCTAGTGGCTGG
Organism: Arcuatula senhousia; assembly: GCA_963971305.1. Lineage (NCBI taxonomy): Eukaryota > Metazoa > Mollusca > Bivalvia > Mytilida > Mytilidae > Arcuatula > Arcuatula senhousia. The sequence goes on from CAXARO010000837.1 coordinate 17,815, forward strand.
CCGGAGTGGTGTCATTCGGAAGAGGCTAAACAGCAATACATCAATGACTACGAGGAAAAGGAAGGGATACAGTTAGACTATAACAAGATAGAAAAGAACCTCGGCATCAGGTGTTTAGCCAAACTGATGTTGAACAGTTTTTGGGGCAAATTTGGACAAAGAAACAACATGCAACAAACCTCTTACATCACGGAACCCTCGAAGTACTTTGACAAGCTAACCAGCGATAAAATTAAAGTCACCGGGATCCAGTTTGTTAACGATGAAATGGTGGAATTACGATGGAAATATAAAGAAGAATTCATCGAAAACCAATGTCGTCATAGCCGCCTACACTACAGCACAGGCCTGACTTAAACTATATACTTATCTGGAGAAGTTGAGAGAAAGAGCGTTGTACTGTGATATCGAATCTATTGTATTTACCTCGAAACCTGGACAATGGAAACCAGAACTAGGGGCCTACTTGGGAGATTTGACGGACGAGGTTCCAGGAAAAACCATCACACAGTTTGACACGGGAGGACCGAAAAACTATGCGTATAAACTAGCCGATCCAGAGAAAGGAGGAAACGGACCATGTGTAAAGTTCGTGGAATAACATTGAACTATAAGAATGCTTTGGACATCAACTTCGACACCATCAAGGAGATAGTAACCGTTAACAGAAGACAGTGAGAGACGATCATAAGATCCAAAGAAGCCACCAGAAACTGTTAACCGTCACACAGGAAAAGGACTATAAATTGGTGTTTGATAAAAGAGTGATCATGAACGATTTAACCACAAGACCCTATGGAATTGTAAATAGATTTGTATTGTAATATAGGATGTTAATAAAAGTTGTACCGTATTTCGAGTTTTTATTGAAAGCTTAAAGAAAAGAGCTACCAATGAAATAACAAAGACAAAACAAAAGAGCCCCTAAAGGGCGAACCAAACAATAAAAAAAACGAAAAGAAGAACCAATTTGAGTTAAGCCTTACATGAACAAAACAAGCTCAAAATACGAAAAAAACAAGAGGAAATGAGGAAGAAGAGTAGGGAAATGATTAGAGGAGGAGGGAAAATGAGATGAGGAGGAGGAGGAGGAGGAAGAGGAGGAGGAGGAGGAGGAAGAGGTGGAGGAGGAGTAAAGCCATTCATAAAACACAAAGATACGAACTACAACACAGTAGTTCGTAAAGGGCAAACGTCCATCAAGGTCGAAAAAAAGAGAAGAGGCCAAAATGGAAGTATCACAATACAGGAGCCCATAAGGGCGAAACTAACAAAACAAAGATGTTTAGGATTATGGTTAGGATTAGTATTAGGGTTAGGGTAAGAATTAGGGTTGGGGTAAGAATTAGGGTTAGGGTTAGTATGAGGGTTAGGGTAAGAATTAGGGTAAGGGTTAAGGTTAGTATAAGGTTAGGGTAAGAATTAGGGTAAGGGTTAGGGTTAGTATAAGGGTTAGGGTACGTATTAGGGTTAGGGTAAGAGTAGGGTTAGGGTAAGAGTAGGGTTAGGGTAAGAATTAGGGTTAGGCTAAGGGTTAGGATTAGGGTTAGGGTAAGAATTAGGGTTAGGGTAAGGGTAAGCGCTAGGGTTAAAGATAAGAGTTAAAATACAGAACAAAAACTGATGACGAACTAAAATTGGGCTAAAGAAAGGGACGAGTCGCCGTTCCGCATGACTGCACACGACTTTACATGCTAGAGATTTAGGGTGGCTCTTTCAGTACAAAAATAGCAACTATTTAACAACGAACGTATGGGAATGAACTCGGGGTCAAAGTGTTCTAGAGTGGCCCGCATTACTACTACTACTAGTATTTACAGCAATCCCACCATGATCAGAGAAAACTGCTGCGAAGGAAAAACGATAGGAAGTATCCGTCAGGTATACAATTATCGAATGAGATGAAATGCACATTAGAAGGATTTCGGCTTATAGTGAAAAAACAATGTAATGATTTTGTACACAAAATGATGTTATTCAGTGCCTTTTCTGCATGTACAACTACAAATTTGCCACGTAATTTGACAATGCCTATGCAACATTAGTGTTATTAAAATTAAGTGTTGCTAACTTGCTTATCTGACTCTTCAAAGAATCTTTTTTTTTCTTCAAAATCAATGACCTCAAAGCTTTAAACCAATTTGACAAAACGTGACTTTCTTTATCTTGTTATTTCTTAGACACCATGCCTCCCCCGCCCCCCCCAAAAAAAATTAAAAAATCTATAACCTTCCGGCAGCTGTTCATGGACATGTTAGAGGATTCAATTTGACCGATTACAAAATAGTATAATCCATCTGCAAAACGACGATTTGTTGACAGAGAGGACGTCATCAATATATCTGAAAGTGAGGTTAAATGACCTTGCCTCTTTCATCTTGTTGTTCTTTACGAATTCCTGAAGAAATTAGTCTTGTAAGAGTATAAAAACAAGTCGGCGAGGAGAGGAGCGCAGTTTGTGGCCATAAGAATGCCGACTTGTTGTTGAAAGATCTCTCCTCCAAATGTGACAAATATGTTGTCAATAAGGAAAAACTTGATCAAAGTGTAACAAATCTTTTCTTTATAAGATGTTTTGGACAAAATGTAGAATTATAGCCTAAAACAACAAAGTTCCTTGAATTCGAAAAGGCCTTTTCAATAATTTTTTTTTCAGTCTACGCTTAAGGTTTTCGTGTGGCAATGTGGTGTACAAATTTAAAAATCGAAAGTTTTCAAAGATCGAACCTCAGAGAATGGCCGGGATTTAACATTATCTAAGAAATCTTTTGAGTTCTTTAAAACCCACATATGATTAATTCCACTACGATAATAAATAGTGTCACAGTATGCTTGTTGTCCTTCTTTAACACCAGACAAGATCTTAGAAGTTGAACGGAAAATTCTGTAGTTGAACACGATGAAGATCAAGCTATATTCCTTTCTTTGTATGGATTTTTGTAAAGTTTAGTTATCCAGTACAAATATGGTTACTCTCCATGTTCCCTTTTTAATAATATATTCAAAGAGGACATGAAAGAGTTATGGTTGGCTATGATCTCATCTTTGTCGAATGATGTCCGAGTATAAGTAGCACTAGCTGATGGTTTACCACCTATGCCTAATTCTTTATTCAGACATTTGTAGCAATGTGCTTTACATATAAAAAGCAACAGCTTTTTCTCAATCTGCAATAGTTTGCATTCTATATGCCAAAAGCAATATTTTTTTTGCCTTAAAAAGGGGCTGTAACCCCTATAAGGGTCATCTGACAACTTTGACTTTATGAAAACTTTTGTAAAGCTAAATGAGCTGAACATTTACGCAAGCAACTGCTTTTCTCTACATGTATATGCAATAGGCCAAAAACATTATGTTTCGCCTTTAAGGGGACTGTAACCCCTATAAGGGGTAATCTGACAACTTCGACCCTATGAAGACTTTTGTAGAGCTAAATGGGCTGAACATTTAATCAAGCAACAGCTTTTTTCTATCTGCAACAGTTTTCATTCTATAGGCCAAAAACACTATTTTTGTCTTTAAGGGGCTCTAACCCCTATCAAGTGGTTATCTGACAACTTTGACCTTATGAAGACTTATGTAGAGCTAAATGAGCTGAACATTTACGCAAGCATCTTAATATGGGACGCAGTCCCACATATGTAGAAATTTCCAAAAGTTAATGGTTTGTATTATTTTCGAAACGGATGTGCCGAGTGCGTGCAAGCGCACTAGGCATGAATTTCTATGGGGCCAGAAATTCGATGCTTTTTTTGGAATATTTTTTTTTAAATTGACAGATTTAATAACCGCAGTTAAATTTCTTTTAAAAATATACAGGGGAATATGGATGGAAAGTCAAAACTAAACTCTATATATTTTCAATGAAACTCTCGTTGTCAAAGACATGAAATGATCTCGCCAAGTTCTCGCGAGAATGGTCATTGTAAACAGGTGCGTTAGGAATAATCGTGATTGTAAACATGGATTGGTGATTGTTTACTGGTAATTCAACCAATTTATGGCGATGTTAAGACAATATTTTAAATAAAGCTTTACAACACTGAATAGTAAAAAAGATGGTCTTACCTTAGCTGATCATTTTTAAATCAATCCTGAGCATGACGTGCATGTTCCAGTGTTTTTTCTCCAAAAAAAAATCCTGCTTGACGAAACAAGTCGTCAGTTTCTGCCAGGTTTTTATATCAATCTTTCTAAAGAACTGATGGAAAATCTCCATTCTAAGTCATTTTCATCATGTAATAGCATTAAAACGTTTGATTTCTCTACATTATATACTTCAATTCCACATTCACAACTAAAATCTCGTTTGGCACAGCTGATTAAACGTAGCTTTATTAAAAAGAACGGAAAACGCAGGTACAAGTATTTGGTAGTCGATTATAAAAAGATTTACTTTGTCATCCAAGAGTCTAGCAAGAAAAACAAATTTACAGAAGATCAAATAATAGAAATGCTCAACTTTCTAATCGACAACATATTTGTACAGTTTGGTGGACGTGTTTTTCAGCAAACAATAGGTATCCCAATGGGCACAAATTGTGCAACATTGCTTGCCGATTTGTTTCTTCATTCATATGAAGCGGACTTCTTACAATCACTTCTAGACAAAAAGGACCACAAACTTGCTTTATCCTTCAATCTCACATTTCGTTATATTGATGATGTCCTTTCACTGAACAATCCTCGATTTGGTGACTATTTAAATCTCATATATCCGAAGGAACTTGAGATAAAGGACACTACAGATTCTAGGAGGTCCGCATCATATCTGGATCTATTTCTCGAAATTGACACACAAGGAAGGCTTTGTACAAAGCTCTATGACAAACGTGATGACTTCAACTTTCCAATAGTTAACTTTCCCCTTCTGTGTAGCAACATTCCGTCAGCTCCAGCATATGGAGTTTACGTATCACAATTGATTCGCTATTCCAGAGCATGTGGGGAGTACAAAGACTTCCTTGATAGAGCCACACGGCTGACAAGCAAATTGTTAACACAGGGGTACGTTGCTCCCAGGTTGTTGTCATCACTCAAGAAATTTTACGGACAACATCATGTGCTTGTAAACAAATACGGGATTACTATCTCTCAGATGAGCACAGATGTTGGTTTGACATAGAGTTTTGTAATGTCATCCTTTCCGGATTTGACCAACACTTAATCGATCTTTGGCAACGTGACGGGTGTGCTATAGCAAGCAGGAACTGCTTACTCTTCCGGAGCACCTGAGTTCACTCTTGTTTCGACTTGAGTTCGCGTCGCTGAATGCGGTTTTGTTGTTATGTGTGTTTGTGTTTTATGTTGTTATGTGGTTTGTTTTGTTGTGATGATTTTTGTCTGCCGGTTTTGTCTTTGTCTTTACGGTTTTATGATACTGATTACCCCTTTGGTACACCTTTGCTGCTTTCTTCTCCACCCAATACTTCTAAAAACATATATTGGTATACAGAAAATCACCCTAAACCTGGCAGAAAAAAGGTTGCTTTGTTTACTTCTGCAGGAGCGCGAAATACTCTGACCGGGAAATGACGTCATGGATTACGTAACACCCAAAAGAAGGTTATTTTGTCCCGTCAACGTCATCCTTTTACATTTTGACACTATTTGACACTATTCCTACCCCAGACATAGGTTGAATATCTTTGTAATAATTTGCTTCCCCAGTTGGGTATTTTTGGTTATACTGTTCTATGCTCTTCATATTCATACAGTGTTTGGCATTTTCAATATTTTTGGTAGAGCGCCTCTGATTAGTCTTGAATAGACGAAACGCGCGTCAGGCGTAGCAAAATTTATTGTCTGGAACTTTGTTGTCATTTGTTTTTAGAATGTTACAAATAATTGTAATTTGCACAAATAATTCGATATTTGTAATTGTCAGTTATTGATCAATGACATTTTTTGACAACAATATTCTAAAACTGCGTCCCATTTTAGGTTGCACCTATTATCATATTAAGCAAGCATATTAACATTTGATAAGCATATTTAAGTAAGTAATCCCTATAAGGGGTCATCTGACAACTTTGACCTAATAGAGACTTTTGAAGAACTTAATGGACTTAACATTTAATCAAACAACAGCTTTTTTCTATATGCAATAGTTTTCATTCTATAGGCCAAAAACATGAAAAAACGCTATTTTTGACCTTTTAAGGGCCATAACCCCTACCAAGGGTCATCAGACAACTTCGACTTCTGTAGAGCTTTTGATTTTAAAGAGCCTAAGATCCTTCGGATTTTTTTCTATCTGTTATGGTTGCTGAGTTATAAGCCATTTTAAGTGATTTTTCCCTATGTTCTATTTTTAGTACAGTACTTGAACCAATCAATGCAACACTTTGACGGATCGATGACTGATCGGTGACGGATTGATGACGCGTTTGGACCGGATTGATGACTGATTGATGACCGATTGGTGAATGATTGGTGACGCGTTGTTGACTGATTGATGACGGATCGGACGGATTGGACGGATGACGGATACCATAGGTAACCGGGCTATCGATCCGTTATTTTGACTGATACGATCGATCGGTATAATTAGAAAACTCTTCTGTGAAACGAAGTTATCGTTTATACCTATACGTTTATAACATATATAACGCAACACAAACCAGTCACGGCGTTAATTTAATTTGTTTTAAATAAATTATGCTATAGTGTTAAATATAAGACATACATTTTCTATTTAAATATGTCAATATTATTAATCTAATGAATTTAATAATTGTTTACATAGTACTTCCTTTAAACTAAATAGGCAAAGTTCGTGTTCTTTTCTTCTATAAAAATAATACTAATATAATTTTATTTTATTTGTTGATTTCTAAATACAAAAACAGAAACTGTGCTAAAAAATCTTTAAAATGTAAAAAGGTTCTGCTTTGAACAATTATTTCAACAATTTGTAACATATAATTAAGAACAAATAATTCAGGATATATCAATTATCTAGTATTTTTTTTAATTCACTGTGTTAAATTTGTTTGCATAGGAATATAGATCACATTTGCAAATGTAAAATATATGAAACTTTAGTAAAATCTTATATTTGAGCATAAAATTATATGACGGTTTGATAAAATTGACAAGAAATTGTTTGCCAAACAACATTTTTCATCAGATTTGACACATAAATGTACGGAAGCGTATATGCGCCTCGTGTTGTCTTAATAAGGCGTCTTAATAAGACAATTGTCTCATTATTTAGACGGAACTATTGCATTATATTGCAATTGAATGCTTTAAACAAAACGTTTTACTTTCTTGTTTTATGAATAAGAGCGTGTTATTAACATCGCTTTATTTTTCTCCATTTATTTATTAACCTGTATTTTTTAAGACAATTTATTTTTACAAATAAATCCATTATTAAGACCTTATTATTGTGTTACATGGCAACAATGTTAGAAAAATAATGCAAGATATTTGCTTTTCAAATCAAGGGGAATTCCTAAAATTCCCTTTATTTTTTATGGAAAATAATAGCGGGCATAGCTCGAAAGCTGACACGAAAAGCTCTTTCGAGCGGAAAACTCTACGGTATTTAATCCCACGAAGTTTGCCAATGCTGATTAATAGTTTCCATGGTCCGGAAGTGAAACTATAAAATTCACAGTACTGTTGTACATGTACCCCCACTAATAATAGAAGAGGATATATTGCATACACCTTTTCCATCTGTCTGTCCGTTACAAAATTTGGTAACATTTTGCATCATTTTTACAGAAGGGTTAGATTTGAAATTTGGTTAAAAAAACTTCAGCATGATAAGTTAATAACATGCCTCCTATTTCCAGGCCAGTCGTGATAGAATTGTTCTTTTTTTGGCTCGTTTCGCTGTGCTCCACTCGCAAAAAGATTGAAAAAAATATATCACTCATGAAAGATCCGCCAGTCTTTTCCAGGACCTTATGTCAGAACCTAGAAATCTTTTTTCAAATATTTAAATATCAATTTGGTAGAGTGCCTCTGATGAGTTATGAATAGACGAAACGCGCGTCAGGCGTAGCAAAATATATTGTCTGGAACTTTGTTGTCATAAAATTTGTATTTCTGTGAATTGTAAAAATAGGATTTTTAAAAACGCTAAAATATGTACGAACGTATTGACACATGGAATGATGGTGAAGATTGTTTGTTAAAATTATTGTTGCCGCAATAAATTAGTTCTTGATATTCGATTGCTATGAAATTTTGCGGTGACATGTTCCTTATCATAAGAGGATGGAGGGGTCTATGTTAGAAATAGGTGACCCAAAAGGGTAAAACATGCTACGTTCAGTTTGTTATACGACAGCAAAAAATTTGCGGATATATGGTGTGATGCTTTGTCGTTGTATGCTTTCATATATTTTTGAGTACTGGAATATGTGTTTAAATGACACAGTTTTCATATTTCCTAAATTTGACAACGTTTGGCTATTTCTTAAAAATTTGTTAGAATTATCTGTAGTCATTGTTGTAATATTTTTGGCTTCTGGTTTTGTTTAATCAGATCTAATATTCTACCGGTTTTCCAAGTTTTCTACTCCTAGCGTGTCTGATGAAGGTTAATCCAGAAAAGCACTTCACACGCAGTAAAATTTTGCTGTTTTACATTTATCAAAATCATTTCAATATGTGGATCGTGTCTTTCTGGCACATATTCCATATTCCATATTCTTTCGTTTTGATATCGTTGTCGTTGTCTGTTAACTTTAGTTTTGCCATAATAACTTTCGTTCTAGTTATCTGATTGCTTTTAAATGATTATCCTTGCCATCAAATGATGAATGGGATTGATTTTGGGGTCCCCTCTTTTCATTAAGAAATTAGGAACCCAAAAGGGGCAAACAATTCAAATATTTTATTTGTTCTCATAATTACTTTCGTACTTGTTGCTTAATTGCTATGAAATTGACAATGATGTCCATACCATAAAAGACTAGAGCTGATTAGTTTTTGTGACCCTTTTTAGCTCACCTCACGAAAGTGAGGGGGTTTATGTGATACCCCGAGCGTTTGCATTGGCGTTAGCGTCTACACCTATTTACAGAAGAATGATTAAGGTCCATACCCACTTAATGACTAGTGCTACATCATTTTGGCATGGCAGTGCAACTAGAGATACATTGTACTTAGTACAATGCTGATACATTGTACTTAGAACAATGTATGAAAGAACAATGTATGCTCAGGATACTGGCTGTGACCTTTGTTTTCAGCATGGATGACCACTTACAGAAGAATGGTTAAAGTCCATTCCCGCGAACTGACAACTGCCACATTAATCATATTGGCAAAAACAACAACACCATCATACCATATGTCCGCAATTTTGCCTCCTATGTTATGGAACATATCACTGCCCAAGTTCATAACAATCAGATAACTAGAACTGACGTACATATCTGGTGTTTTTTTAAATCATAATCGTTTAATAAATAGAACTGATATTTAAAAAATTGAATAAGATTAATAGGTTCTGACATAAGTTCTTGGAAAAGACTGACTGATCTTTCACGAGTGATAGAAGTTTTCAGTCTTTTTGCGAGTGGCGCGCAGCGAAACGAGCCAAACAAAAAAACAGAAAAATTCTATCACGACTGGCCTGGAAAGTGGAGGCATGTTACTAACTCATCATGCCGAAGTTGTTTACCAAAATTTAAATCTTACCATTCTGTAGAAGCTGAAAAAAATTGTGACCAAATTTTGTAACGGACAGCAACGTACAAGGTGATTGCAATATATCCCCCTCTATTATGAGTGGGGGTATAAAAATCACAACTTACAGTATTGTGAATTTTATAGTTTCACTTCTGGACCATGAAAATTTTAAACCAGCATAAGGTAAACTTAGTGGGATCAAATACTGTAGAGCTTTTCGCTCGCGTGAGCATAACGTGCCATCGTTTGAGCTATGATCGCTATTATTTTCCATAGAAAATGAAGGGAATTTTAGAAATTCCCCTTGAATTTACAAGCAAATATCTTGCATTATTTTTCTAACATTGTTGCCATGTAACACAATAATATGGTCTTAATAATGGATTTATTTGTAAAAATAAACTGTCTTAAAAAATACAGGTTAATAAATAAATGGAGAAAAATAAAGCGATGTTAATAACACGCTCTTATTCATAAAACAAGAAAGTAAAACGTTTTGTTTAAAGCATTCAATTGCAATATAATGCAATAGTTCCGTCTAAATAATGAGGCAATTGTCTTATTAAGACGCCTTATTAAGACAACACGAGGCGCATATACGCTTCCGTATAAATGGTATGTACGGAAGCGTATAGGTATTATTTTTTGTTGTTATTAACCATAATTTGTATGCCCAGTTATGCCGATATGTCGTATCAAAAATATGACAAAATACCGATATACCGTCATTTAACTCATATGACGACAAAAAAATGTCGCATTTTTATGCTATATTTATGGCGACATTTTTATTAATTTGAAATAATTAAATCGACAAATATTTATATCGATTAAAATATGAATTCAAAATTAACATATTTTCAAATAAAATCATATAAATCATATAAATCATTATAATTTTGTCGTGATAAATCTTCATGACGTCATATTTTTATCGCCTTAATGTGCCTAAGCGCGGGAAAAAAGCACGAGATTTTCATCGTGGCAGGCCGGCCATTTGAAGACCGTTGACAGAAGCAGAAGGATGCAGCAGCAGTCGGTAAGAATTAAACACAACGCAAAAGTAATATTTTATCTTTGAAGGTCCATCTAGATTATTATAATGACCAGGTATTTAAATAGCTGTACAATACCTGGTGAGTTTTACTCATGCTTTTGATTGCACACATAATTTTTTTCAATGACAGGTGATTGAAGTATGATTGAGGTCATGGTCATTGGTAATGAACTATAGCTGAAAGCAAATACAGCTATTTAAATACCTGGTCATTATAATTGAAGGTCAACTGTCCAATCAACATAAGGGACACATCATTTTTTACTTGGGAGGGGGGGCTGGTCATTTAGAATTGAAAGTTGAAAATTTTTTTGACCCCCCCCCACTGAAATGTAAAGATATTTTTAGATCCCCCCTCTTCCAGTTGTAAATTTTTTTTTACCCTCCCCCCCTTTTTCCATCTTATATTCAAATAATGGTATGCATGTAAATTGCTTTTAACTTTAAGTAATTTAGAGTGTCAATATTAACATGGGACATATTTATCAATTCAAAGGCATAAAAAATTTGGTAGCGATTTAAGCTAGCTTTGTGCTTAACAGAAAGAAATATAAAGGAATTAATAATGTATACATAGGGCCCAGACAGTTAATAGTCTGACAGACCATTGACAAACAGTTGATCATACTTAATAACCGGGGCGAATTTAAAATCTTGCTCATGTGAGGTTTCTGAGAAACTCTTGACAAAATTTTCATTTCGGCACAATCTCAATCAGGAAGTAATGTTTGTTCCAACAGGATCGAAAGTTGCAAAGGACGACACTGAAGTACCCTGCCAAATTTCAAGTCATTTTTATGTACAATTTCTATGAAACGCTTAACAAAAATTTTCATAATGGTCCAGTCTCGAACAGGAAGCAGTGGCATGCCAGGTCTGAAAGACATTTAGGACGCCATAATTTTTAATACTGAACCACCTTGCCTTTTAAACAGTTTCAAGGAAATCCTCGGGTACCTTACTTTCTCGGGAAAGAAGCATTTGGGTCACACTTCAACTAGTGGGATAATTGTATAATTGGATGAACTTCCTATATAAAAGAGAACAAAGATGTGCCTAAAAGATGGGTAGAAGATTTTTAATTGGAATAATTAAAATAACAATGGGTATAGTTTTAAAAAAAAGATAAAATGTAAAAGATTCAAAATTTTAATATGGAAATTGAATTCTAATAAAAAACGGCTCATCCCATCCCTAAAATTTTCCAAGATAGCCCCACCCCCCTCAGGAGACAAGAATTGTCAGCAATAAAAACTATTCCCTGGTAACTCTTTTAAAAGAAAACACGCACTGTCGTTTTGATAAAGAACACATCCCACAAAAAGTCCATTGCATTCAATGCAAAAATCCGAATCAAAGAAATCTGAACATCATTTAATCAAGCCAGAGGTAACAATATAACTTTCAAATGTACCATGTTCAATAGAAGGGGACGGTATACAGTACAAACAAACGCTGAGATTTAAAAAAAAAATAAAGTCCATTGTTCTTAGTTTAATCACAAAAATAGTGCACAATTAATTGATCCCCCCTCTATAAAGTTATTATAAAATCTGAACCCCCCTTTTCTATCAAGAAAAATAAAATTGATCCCCCCTACTTTTTGACCAGCCCCCCCTCCCAGATAAAAAATGATATGTCCCTAACAAAAGAAAGTAAAGCACAATTAATATACTAGAAACGCAGCACTACTCAACAGAAAAAAAGCTTTCTCATGGATAAGAAATGGTCATTTTAATGATTTACTTTGAAAAGTTACCCTCCTAGCTTCACTTGAGATTTAATTTGAAAAAAAATACTATTATAAGTCAATTGACATATCCTAGTATATCTCAATTGAGGTATTTAAATTGACATATAATATGTCAATAAGTGGTTTTCCCTGACCTGTTATATATATATATGATGTATATGTGCCACAAGGTCTTAATTTCTGTTTTTTTTTGTCATTTTGATTGTTTTAGATCCCCAGGAAGCCAAACATTGGTTTGTCTTTTTTTTTAATAAGAAATTCTGAAACGCCGAAGAAAATTAAATGCATGCCGGGGTCCATGCTGACAAATTTCGCTGGTATTCAGCCCTGGGTATTCAGCTGCCTCACTACACCCTATTGTGAAAATTAACTGGTCAAGTGATTTTATTTGCATTAATTGATGAATGCAACTGGTCGTTGGCTTCCAAAAATTGATACTTCACGGTGCAATAAAAGTTAGATGATTCGAATTTAATTATACAGCTTCTAATCACTTATTGACATATTATATGTCAATTGACATATAATACCTCAATTGAGACATAGACCTGTATTAGAATATACAGGTCTATGATTGAGATATAGTTATATATGTCAATTGACATATAATTCACTGTTTTCAATAAATTAAACAAAATCTGAAGATTCATGCTGGGATGAAAATGAGTTATTTAAGTTATTTTCATCCCAGATACATGTACAGAGTAGTGCAAAAAGTATTCGTCACTTCCATATTTTCCCTATATATTTCATATAAAACAACATATTTTCGAAAAATTATCACCAGCGTGCTGTTCATCAAATTTCTTTGAAATAAAAAGCAGTAGATTCAGAAATATTTGAAATTTGATTGTTTATTTGGATATCAGCATTGTACCAACTGTTACCAAAACACAAAAAATGTTTTGGATTGCCTATTTTCCTATACATTTTAACCAAAATTATTAAGAAAAATTTTCCTATTTGTCCAACTTGCCAGAAAAATAATTTGGAATGCCACATCTTCATGTGCAAATAAACAGTTAATCTTTAAATACTGGTTTGTTTGTTTCTTTTTATTTCATTTGAGTTGACCACGAAATGGCTTCAAAATAGTTTTTTGAAAAAATGTAATTTTATATAAAATATAATGTAGAAAATCGAAAATGACGAATACTTTTTGCACTATGTAGGTGCAATTTTTTTAAGAATAGCTTTATTTGATTTAAGGTTCTTAAGTCAAAAGCTAGGACATCATTATTTGATTTTATAAAAATATAACAAGTGATATATTAAAATTGAAGTGAATAAGCTATATTTACATAGCTTGATCAAGATTGAACAATTAATAAAAAATGATTTCAAAATAGAACATCTTCCCCTTGGAAATTTATTGCAAAATCGTGCCAAATTCCAAAAGTCATGATCGAGGTTCCTGCAAATACCTATTTTTCATATTTTTCCCAAAACATCCAGGAGTGGCCTGGGCTGTTATGAAAAAGGGTAACAAAAACACTGCCTTGATAGGCACTACATACATGTCGTAAGTCTTAAGTCAGTCATTGCCATGGAACATAAATTTTGGTAATTTTTGTTTTATTCAACTAGGGCCTGAGCGATGCAGGCCCCATGGGGGCCTCTTGTAACAATGCTTTAGATAGAAAATATACCAGGACACAGAGATTCCCAGTTGAAATTAATGATTTTACCAGACATTCGGTCTGGAAACAATTCTGTTTTTTACAGGATAATAATAATACAACAAGATTCTTACCACAGACACGATTTTTACCAGACTGAATCAATTTTATATACATGTATGTACATGCAAATAGTATTGGTTAACCGTTATGTTCCGACAAACATTGCATTTTTGCATGGAAGATTTGTCTGGAAAGGGCCATGCTAAAATCTCATCTAATTAATTTATTGATATATTAACTGCTTTATTTCAGTCTGACAGTACAGTTGTAATTAAACTTTGGAGAGCTGACAAAACAGATGGTGTTTTGTTGAGGGTGATGTCATATGAAGATTTGTTAATTAAAGGTAGATTAATTATACTATTGGATCAACCTCTAATCAAAATACATGTGCAGTAAAAGACTGTGTTCTTGTAAATTTAGCAGACATTATTTTGGTATAATAATTAAAATTGTAGCCAGTAATGGGTATCATGTACAAGAGGTGCATTTGTAACTAGTGATAATAGTTTGCTAATGGAGTGTACTACTTTATGAAATATTTATGTAAAATATTTGCTTATTGTTTATTTAAAAAAAACATATTTTAATCTGTGCTGAAAATGTTGATTAAATTCCCTATTCCCATGCAGAGACAGTGTATACAGAGATTTGAAGGTTCAGTAATTAGCAATATATTCAATGAAAACACGTCTAGGGACTTTTATTTGATAGTAAAAGGCTTTTTTGTTTCAAATTGTTGGTCATTAAAATTTAGATATTCAAAGAGAGGAATCTTTCCTGTAGGTGTAATCAAGTTTATTTTTTTTTATATGAGCAATATTTTCTGAGATAATAGGGTTTGAAGTCGACAAACCATCAATTTTTAACAAAAATTTCAAAAATTCACTGTTATTTTGATAAATTTGGGTATGTTCAGTTTATTCAATAAAACTTTTTCATTTTCAAGATTATAAGAACCACATTTTTTCATATATTGTAAAAGACGAAATATTCTTACATCTGCAATCACAATTATTTTTTCAATATCTTTTATACTTTTTGATTTATTGATAGTTAAACATACTGTTTATTGAACGATTTACGATCTCAGATGGCGATATCACAGCGTGAATTTGTAACTTGCCAGTCTCTGAAATTCACAGTCTCTGTCCCATGGTACTCAAAATCTTGTCAACATCTATAGAATGATGAAATTTAATATCTTAACAAATATGAATCATGATTTTCAAGGTATATGCTAAAAAATATATATCACCCCAAAAAATTGAAAAAAAACAAATTTCTTAAAATCATTAGTTTCATGTCACAAAAATGTTTTTAGAAAGTTAATACATAT
>CAXARO010000838.1:0-30434 GCA_963971305.1 Arcuatula senhousia
CATAATGAAAAACTTTGAATATTTCTTGTGGGACTGGGAATTATGGGACTTATAACTTTTTGCTGCATTATCTTCATCCTCACTGACCTCTGAAAGTTCTTGCCTGAGTTAAACAAAACTTGTAAAGTACATCATATGTTGTTGTGCATATTACCAGGAATCCATAAAATTTTGTGGGAGAAATGTGCTTTTTTACAATTACATGTCTTCACATTGCAGACAGAAAAGTCTACATTCATTCCATTAATTTTATATTAATGTGAGCAGCACAATATTTAATTTTTGCCCAGATTTCTTTAGTGGAAAATCCAGGAATGAGGAAAAGGGAGGGGGCAGGCAGATGGGGAAAATCCAGGAATGAGGAAAAGGGAGGGGGCAGGCAGATGGGGAAAATCCAGGAATTAGGAAAAGGGAGGGGGCAGGCAGATGGGGAAAATCCAGGAATTAGGAAAAGGGAGGGGGCAGGCAGATGGGGAAATAATTTTTGTTACCATTGTCTTGGCAACTTCTAATCACAGCCTTTTGATATTTGGTATGCAGCACCAGTGTTGGGTCTAAACCATGAGAATTTATTTCAGGTCTGACTCTTTTTGATATCAAAATACATCTATTTTTTTACTTTGCCATGCACACTTATACCACATCTCATTATCTTATATGAAATAACACAAGCTTATTCTTACTTTACAGATATGTTGAAACTTGTCCACCTCAGAAACAGATAGACCTGTTAGAAAATGATAATTATACCAAGGTAGGAATTGTCAGAGGAGGAGGACTGAACAGTGGGTCTTTGTCTTATGTTAAATAATGATAGCTTTACTAAGGAAGATATTGACATGGCTACCCATTTGTTGTATGCAGTAATATTGAGAACTAAAAATTGGACTTTTATTATTGACAAGTGGAGCATTGACTGGCATACCCTTTCTCAGGTTACCTATATGTATTGACATAATAGAAGGTCTCCTAATCTCTCACCCATACATGTGAAGGATTCGTGATGCCAAAGCTGGAGATTGGACGAAAAAGCGGGATATTTTCAGCGGTCTTTTTATTCACCTGTCAATTTTAATTGAGGGCACTAATGTGTGCCAAAAATACGTAGCTTCTTTGATTAATCTCTAATTGTTTATGCAATCACGGGGTTAAATATTGGAATAAACCTTCAAATAACCGACTTCTACCTGTGAAATTGGCATCTGACTAATTGAAACCCCCAGAAACATCGGAAATATTTCATGACTGAATAATTAAAATGTCTACAAAATTATTATTTGTAAAGGCTTCAAAAAGCGGGAGATTACTCAAATAGTAGGGAGAACGGGAGATGGGTAAAAAAAAAAAACGAGAGATTTTGACTCCCAGCAGGAGTATCACATGTATATTGACCATTCACTTTGGCTTATTGGGTATTATCAGTAAATGAATGATTTGTAAACACACTAACCAATGTACATGTACTCAACAACTTACCTGTGAAGCTCCTGTTGTTAATTCTAATACAAGAAGCATATCAATTCAGGTAGAAATTTTAATCCATCCAACTGACCATTTGATCAGTTATTATCAGACAGGTGAGATGCATTTAAATTGTTACCTGAATTGATGTGCTTCATGACTAAGTACTAACAATACTGACCTAGTTTAAAGACACCTTATTGCTACCTGTTGTTATCCTTTAAGTTCCATCAGTGTTCTCCTTTCGCCATTTAAGCTGGGTTTACTGCCCACTTTCTTTTCAGAGCCAACCACCTTTCCTTTTGGTAAGGTGGTCGGTAATTTTCTGACAAAATCCTGTTTTTTTAGACAACTTTTATTAATTGAATGAAGCCATTGAGTGACTGGCACATTTACAGCCCCAAGCCAACTAAATAAAACCTCATATGTCTAATTAGGAGACATCGATGTCTGAACTAATTAAGTAATTTATTGGTGGTTTGGCGACAATTGACATCTATAGAAGTGAGAATACCCAGTTGGTAAGGGTCTGCAATAATATGAAACCTGGCTGGAAAGGAGTTTCTCAAAACACTCACCTTACATTTTAGAAAAAAGGAGAACACTGTCCATTGAAAAAGGTATCACTATTAAGAAATAAGGTGTAAAAAGAAAAAGAACATAAAGCCTGGTGGGGCATATAATGTATTTCAGACATATTCGTGTTTAACAGATTTTTTCATTGGAATTTTTCAGAAAGAGATTGAAGCCTTGTTGACAGACATCTTTCATTATCATGATCTATTTTTCCCTGTCTTGCGATGTCTACACAGTTTGGTAGGGAAACTTCCTAAACACCCTCTAGGAAAACAGGTTAGTACTTTTAAAAGATGGTCTGCAATTCGAGATCTGCATCCAGTTTATGTCTCTCTTTAGTCTCTAGCTGCAACATTGAGAGGGAAATTCTATTATATCAAACCTCTAATTCTCAACAAATTTTTAAGACCTTTTCTGTCTTAGTTATACCCCCCACTTCAAAAGTGGGGGGTATATAGTGATAGGGGTGTCTGTCCTTCCGTCCGTTACACTTCTCTTATCCGCAACTCCTCCTAAACCCCTTGGTGGATTTTCATGAAACTTACACACAATCTTTGTGACATAATGTATATGTGCACCTACTATTTTAAAATTTGATCAGAATGATTTTTGGGGTTTCCTATACCAAAACATGGACTTAACCATTGACTAC
This sequence comes from Arcuatula senhousia, assembly GCA_963971305.1. Lineage (NCBI taxonomy): Eukaryota > Metazoa > Mollusca > Bivalvia > Mytilida > Mytilidae > Arcuatula > Arcuatula senhousia. The sequence goes on from CAXARO010000838.1 coordinate 2,690, forward strand.
ATGGGGGTACCCATCTCTTATCCGCAACTTCTCCTAAACCCTTTGATGGATTTTCATGAAACTTACACACAATTGTTGTGACAAAATGTAGATGTGCATCTACTATTTTAAAATTTGATCAGAATGATTTTTTGGGTTTCCCATAGCAAAACACGGACTTAGCCATTCGACTACATGGGGGTACCCATCTCTTATCCACAACTCATCCTAAACCCCTTGATGGATTGTCATGAAACTTTTACACAATCTTTGTAACATGATATAGATGTGCACCTGCTATTTGAAAGTTTGATCAGAATGATTTTGGGGTTTCCCATAACAATACATGGACTCAGCCATTCAACTACATGGGGGTGTCCATCTCTTATCTGCAACTCCTCCTAAACCCCTAGATGGATTTTCATGAAACCTACACACAATCTTTGTGACATAATGTAGATGTGCATCTCTTATTCTAAATTTTATCTGATTAAATTTTTTTTTTGGGGGGGGGTATTTATTTGTGAGCTGCAGCTCACAGTTTTTCTAGTTAATTTTGAAAATCAGTCAAATTGTTTTGTGAAGGTTATATCCCTTTGACCAACATAATCAATATCTGCAGTTTACAAAAGCATGTGTACCTTTGTTTCAATACAGAATATACAACATCTGCAATGTTTTCAGATAATGTTTTTGCCATGATGATGATTAGATTTTATAGTTTCAAACATTTCATGACATGACACAGCTTGCTGTCCCTTTTTTTAGAGAGGGACAAAACAAAAATGGGGTATTATTTGTGTAGGTTAAAAATTATTTTAATACAAGTAATATTTATCTGTTTATCAAAAGAAGTAATTACAGAGAATAGTGTTAATGATTTTGAAAGCTATGATTTATTCTGTGTATACATATATGAGTAAAAACAAAACTTGTATGTATGTCTCAAATCTTCTGTTTTATGAACAATTTTCACAGATTTGAATATCCAAAATTTCATACTGGAATTTTACACAATTTAGCAATACAAAATACAAATCTGTTTAAAGAAACTTAACTAAATACTGTAACTGATTGCCTGACAATTACATGTACGTGCTTAAATTGAAAAAAATTGACCATTTAATAATTCATGCAAGGAAACATGATTAAATTAACATAAACAAAATTATCTGTGTACATACATATATAAGTTTAATACAGTAAGACCTGTCCAAAGTAAACATCCTGTGCGGGGCCTGGGAGAAAAAAGGTGCCCAGCAGAGCCTAGCTTGTGGTAAGTGGAGACTAGGGTCTTGGAATTCTGACATCGGAGTTAGTGCTCAGCCCACAGAGCGACCAAGGTGTGAACCCTAGGTGGCTGAATAGGGTTGTTCTTGCCGTGGGGGTTGTCAGGTCTATAATACGGAAACCCTTACCACTGACCATAGTGGGCCAACGTGTGTGGAGAGTGCGTTGTTTCAAACACGTAAAAGACCCCTTTGTGGACCATCAAGTAGTGCACCACATAGGCTAAATTTTCCACCCATACCCACCTCTCCCCCTTTCCTGTGGTCTTCAAAATAATTATTCCTTTGTTTCCCACCCTTACCCCTTATTTCATTTATCATCATCATTTCAAGTTCATTTTATCATCCCTTTCATGATCATTGCCATTAATAACCTATATAGCATTGCAAGGGTGTAAAACACCAACTCAATCACTCACCAAAGCAAACTGGCTCGAATTTGCAGTGGTGTTTCTGATTTTAATGACAAAAACCGTTTCATTACAGAAAAATTGCTAAAACAAGGTTATCGATACCACAAATTAGTCAAATCTTTTACTAAATTCGTTCATAAATATGGGTATCTTATTGAAAAATTTAACTGTACACGTCGTTTTTTGATTGTAAAAGGAAAATCACATCCCGAATTCTATGGAAATGTAGTTTATAAGGCATGTAAATTCAAAAACAATCTTCTTGACATGGTAATTTGGCTTAAAAACTTAATAAAGAAAGGATACAAGTTGGAAGTTATAGTAAAATCTTTAAATTTGGTGTTTTTTGGTAGAAATATTGATAATTTGATAGTAACTCTAAAACATTAATCTTTTACTTTTTGACTTTTGTATTGTTTCAAAGCATTACAGCGATCAAATATGTCGGTTTTGTATGATGATATAATACTAAATCATTTGTAGTTTGAAGTGTTATGTTGGATTTAGAATCGATATGTTTGATTTTTTAGCTCACCTGGACCGAAGGTCCATGTGAGCTATTACCATCACTTGGCGTCTGTCGTCTGTCGTCGTCGTCGTCTGTTAACAATTTTTCAAGAATCTTCTCCTCTGAAACTACTGAACAGAATTTAATGAAACTTGGTATGAATGATCCTTAGGGTGTCCTGCACCAAACTTGTGTTTCAATTTTTGATCCGTCAAAAAACATGGCCACCGTTACTAAAAATAGACCAGGGGGGTCAGACTACTGTTTTTGGCTTGTAAATCAAAAAGTATAAGAGATAGATGAAATCTGATGCCAGCCTACTGCTTCAACATCAAAAGTTCTACAAAAGTCTCCTTTGGTTGAAGTTGTCAGATGATCCCTTATAGGGGTTACAGCCCCTTAAAGGCGAAAAATAGTGTTTTTGGCCTATAGAATGAAAACTATTGCAGATAGAGAAAAGCTGTTGCTTGCTTAAATGTTCAGTTCATTTAGCTCTACAAAAGTCTCCATAGGGTCGAAGTTATCAGATGACCATATAGGGGTTACAGCCCCTTAAAGGCGAACAATAGTGTTTTTGGCCTACAGAATGAAAACTATTTCGAATAGAGAAAAGCTGTTGCTTGTTTAAATGTTCAGCTCATTTAGCTCTACAAAAGTCTCCATAAGGTCAAAGTTGTCAGATGATCCCTAATAGGGGTTACAGCCCCTTAAAGGTGAAAAATAGCGTTTTTGCATGTTTTTGGCCTATAGAATGAAAACTATTGTAGATAGAGAAAAGCTGTTGCTTGCTTAAATGTTCAGCTCATTTAGCTCTACAAAAATCTCCAAGGGTCAAAGTTGTCATATGACCCCTTATAGGTGTTACAGCCCCTTAAAGGCAAAAAATAGTGTTTTTGGCTTAAAGAATGAAAACTATTGCAGATAGAAAAAAGCTGTTGCTTGCTTAAATGTTCAGCTCATTTAGCTCTACAAAAGTCTCCATAGGGTTGAAGTTGTCTGATAACCCCTTATAGGGGTTACAGCCCCTTAAAGGCAAAAAATAGTGTTTTTGGCCTATAGAATGAAAACTATTGCAAATAGAGAAAAGCTGTTGCTTGCTTAAATGTTCAGCTCATTTAGCTATACAAAAGTCTTCATAGGGTTGACATCAAGACCAGGTGAGCGATTCAGGCTCCTGGGAGCCTCTTGTTTACATCAATCGATAAATGCTTCTTAGCTAGCTGTTAGTAACTGCGAGTGTTCTCCAGGGAGTTCCTTTACGTTTCGTTGTTCTCGTATAGTACTCTTGTCTCAGGTTCTCTCTTGGTGAATTGAACTTTTATCGATTGATTTTTAAAGTGTGTTATTTTTTGTGCTTTGTACAAGATAAACAATAGGGGGAAGGTTGGGCCCAAAAAACTAGTTTAACCCCGCCACATTTTATATGTGCTTGTCCTAAGCCAGGAATCCTTGTCAAAGCTTTTGTTTGTCCTTGTCTACTATCTGTATTTTTGTTTTATGTCCAGAAATGGGTCTTTCTTTGATATTCTAGGGATTTGTTTGAATCTTATGTATTGTATGTTTAGTCTTGGGCCAATGCAAGACGGCGAGCAGTGACCTCTGGTCATGTTGAAGATTGCTGGCTGTTTTCCATTGTGATTTTTTAAATTGCCGTTTCTTTAATGTTGGTTGTGTCGCGTACACTTATTCCACATCTCTTTATCGTCTATTATTTTTAATTTTGTAGGATTGTTTGTCATGATAAGAAGTTCATCATATCACACAGCCATTTTGATTTGACAAATTTTATAGGAGTTATGGGGCTTTATCAACTTTGTACATTTTAGGTCATAGGAAACACTTTGTGAGCCCAACTTCTCTGAGATCGCTCAAGGGATTTTGATGAAATTTTGTAGGATTGTTTGTCATGAGAAGAAGTTCATCATATCACACAGCCATTTTGATTCGACAAAATGTTTAGGAGTTATTAGACTTTATTAAGTTTGTACATTTTAGGTCATAGGAAACACTTTGTGAGCCCAACTTCTCTGAGACCGCTCAACAGATTTTGATGAAATTTTGTAGGATTGTTTGTCATGATATGTAGTTGATCATATTACACTGCCATTTTGATTCAACAAATTTTATAGGAGTTATGATACTTTATCGACTTTGTTCATTTTATAGGTCATAGGAACACTCTGTGAGCGCAGATTTTGATGAAATTTTGTAGGATGGTTTGTCATGATATGTAGGTAATCATATCGCAATCAAATTTAAGTAAATTTTCAACTTTAATGTGGCGGCAGGGGACATTGGCTATGTGTAGCAATCTTGTTGGTTTGTGATTCTACCTTGATTACATACAGATCAAGTTTATGTTTCATATCCATCTTCAAAATTTTTACAAGAGTTATATTTATGGCCCTTTGAACTTTTAAAATTTTCTGAAATTTTATTTTCTGCACTTTTTTATTACAGTACAAATGTATGAACTTAAATGTATCAAGTTTTGATTTGTTTTACAAATTATTACGGTACCAATGACTGAAATATGAGGCTGGTAGGGGACTATGTATCGTTATGCAATACTTTCGCGTACACTTATTCCACATCTCTTTATTATACCCCCCACTTCAAAAGTGGGGGGTATATAGTGATAGGGGTGTCTGTCCGTCCGTCTGTCCTTCCGCCCGTCCTTCCTTCCGTTACACATCAGGGTACCCATCTCTTATCCGCAACTCCTCCTAAACCCATTGATGGATTTTCATGAAACGTACACACAATCTTTGTGACATAATGTAGATGTGCACCTACTATTTTAAAATTTGATCAGAATGATTTTTGGGGTTTCCCATAGCAAAACATGGACTTAGCCATTCGGCTACAAGGGGGTGCCCATCTCTTATCCGCAACTCCTCCTAAACCCCTTGATGGATTTTCATGAAACTTACACACAATTGTTGTGAAAAAATGTAGATGTGCATCTTAGCTATTTTAAAATTTGATCAGAATGATTTTATGGGTTTCCCATTGCAAAACATGGACTTAGCCATTCGACTACATGGGGGTACCCTTCTCTTATCCACAACTCCTCCTAAACCCCTTGATGGATTGTCATGAAACTTTTACACAATCTTTGTAACATAATATAGATGTGCACCCACTATTTGAAAGTTTGATCAGAATGATTTTGGGGTTTCTCTTATCTGCAACTCCTCCTAAACCCTTTGATGGATTTTCATGAAACTTACACACAATCTTTGTGACATAATGTAGATGTGCATCTCCTATTTAAAAATTTTATCTGATTAATTTTATTGGGGGGTGGGGGGTATTTATTTGTGAGCTGCGGCTCACAGTTTTTCTAGTTTTCTATTTCAGAATGCTTGTTTTATTTTGTAGTTAAGAGAGGTCTATTCCCTGACACTAGGAAGCTTTGTGTGTGAAACAGAATCATATAAAGAAGCGATGGATCTTCTAGGGTAAGTTTTAAATTCAGATATAAAATACTAAAACTAGGAGCACTGCTTTTAATTAACAACCGTACAAACATGATAAACTGATAAAGCATTAATCATGGTAAAAAAATTTGATCTATCATTTAGATTAAACAGGAGGAGTTCAATTATCATACTGGATCAAAGATAGAGGTAATAATAAAATTACCAAACTAGGAGGATCAATCTCAAATGTCCAAGAGAAAAGACAAACAAGGATGTCATACCAAAAAAATTGAAGATGGCAATTGCCGACTTGTTACACACATTTCAAAAGAAATGGTGGGTTAAAGAAGTGAAATTTGAATACTGTTAAAGTAGATTGGACAGGTCACAATATCAGCAAAAATATATTTCATAGGGTATTACCATACTTGTGTTCAGATAATGAAAAGGAACTTTGAAATTATTCCCCAAGTAAAATGTTTAAAAGTAAACTTAACACATATCTTGAACTATTACCTGCAAAAGTTTCAACGTTTACAGGTGTTTACCAATTATTGTGAGTCTCAGGCACAAAAATAAGAATCAAATGTAGTGTTCATTTCATATTTATTCATTGAAGCAACATGCACAAACCATGAAGTTCAAAATCCAATGGAAAATGCTTTTGGGGGGTTACCATGAAAAATCAACTGAATTCACAGTAAATGATTTTTTTTCTTACAGAATAATGTCAAAAGATGATCTTACAGACTTAATCCAATCCAGTATAAATGAATTGGATGTAAACCTCCCTGATGAGCTGCAGCCATTCAGAACCAAGCTACAGGAGTTGCTACAGAGATTTGATACCCTACATGGTAAGACATTGACCTTTTAAACTTGAGTTGACATTTCAAGCACACTTCATTTTACTAATAAATTTTAATAAATGTACATTGTAATATGTAAAAATGCATGTATACTGTTTGGAAGTTGAATTTAAGGAAAAACCTCAAAATACAACAGGCATTAGCTACTAGCTAGCAGGTTTACATCAAAGATACAAACTTAAGATGATTTTTCATATTAAACTGAGTTAATAAAAAGACTGATTTAAACTTTAGTCAACTTTGATTACTTTCCAGACAATTAGTACATCATTCAATCATTCAACTAATAACACTTATTACACCATGAACTACACTTGATTGATTTATTTTGAGGCAGATGACTCTTTGCAATGGCCTCACCTGCATTTTATAAATAATCACACATTAACAGTTGTAAATGTATCAAATACACAGAAATGATAGAAGATAAATAAACAAACATATGGATGATACAATTAGGTCACGTAATTAAGTGATAATTGAATAACTACATTTAGTAAATTCTATTATTATAAAGCTAAGTTTTCCTTTAGATGAACTATTCCTCTTTAAGGCTAAAGCTCTTTGATATCACTGGTGCTCTAAAATATATGGTTAAAGTTTTAACACTTATGTAACATGATGAACTTTTCAGAAATTGAAGAAGAAGAAAATGAGGAAACCACTGAAGAGTTATCTACCTTACATTTAGAAAAGACTGACCTTCATAACCTCAGAAAGGTTGGTAATGTCAAGGATAAAAGATTGACTTTAATAATCTTAGAAAGGTTTGTACTTTCAAGTTCAAGGGTTGACCTGCTTGTAATTTCAAGGTCAGAAGACATCTTCATGCCTTAGACTTAGAGAGATTAAAAATGTTACATTCACTAAACTTGACCTAAAAATTGAGAAAATGTCAAATGGCTGACCTTTATTTCCTCAGAAAGATCTATAATGTCAAGGTCATAAGAACAATAGATGTGATGTTTGCAGTAAGCATTTACAACACAAAGTTTTAATGGCCCGACCACATAGGTGGATCGGCCATATAGTTTTACCCTTGTCCGTCCGTACGTATGTACGTATGTCCGTAACACTTTGGTTTAGTTCTTGGTTAAGGTTCATTATTTGGATACTAGATGTTGGGGGTCAATGATATTTCATCGCTAGACGGGTCTTGGTTAGGGCTTCACCACCCACTAGAAATTAGGTCAATGTGACCTATATTTTATGCATGAACAACTTGGGTTAAGTTCTTGGTTAAGGTCCATAACTTGGATACTAGATGTTGAGGGTCAATGATGTTTCACCACTAGATGTGTCTTGGGTAGGATGACGCCACCCACTAAAAATTAGTCACTGTGACTTATATTTTATGCATGAATGACTTTGGTTAAGGTCCGTTACCCAGGTTATAACATGGGGGTCAATGACATTTCAAGAAAGGGAGGGCCACCCTGTGGCTCATAGACACATTATCTAGTTCATTCAAACTTTGCTGTGACATGTGTATTGACTAACTGATAATCAAACTGTAACTCACCACTGTGACATGTTGTATGATTTTTGTTGTAGAAACTAATGGAGGCTGGGGAAAAATCAAAGAAACTGTCTCCATATGAAAAGTTACGAGCAGAAGTCATCGAGTATTATGATAGCATGTTCAGGTAAGTCATCAATAAAAGCATTTGTGACTGACTGATGGGTATTTATAGTCGCGACTAGGGGAAAGCCCCTCTGCGTCGACTTATACCAATCGGTATAGACTCGCTATGTGCCATGGGTCGTCCAGCCCATGACACACCACCGCCAGTGTTAGCTGCTCCAGAGTATCCTTTGTTGTCGCTGGAGCAGGGCCCGTCTTCCACCACGGGGAGGTACTGGTCGGAATTCTGGAAGACTAAAGCATTTGTGTTCATGTCCTCAAGTTATTAGCTCACCTGACCCGAAGGGTCATGTGAGCTATTGTCATCACTTGGCGTCCGTCGTCCGTCCGTCGTCCGTAAACTTTTTAAAACGTTAACTCCTCTGACACCATAAGTCCAATTGAAACCAAACTTTATATGGTTGTTCATTAGCATTCGGTGCTTAGAACTGATGTAGGGATTTTCGATTCGTCGTAAAACATGGCCGCTGTGGCTAAAAATAGAACATAGGGGTAAAATGCAGTTTTTTGCAAATAACTCAAAAACGGCTACAGATATCAAATTCTGGCATAGGGTATAAGTGATCAGCACCTCAAGATCTACCTACCCTGAAATTTTGAAGAAAATCCAACAACCCATGTAGGAGTTATTGCCCTCTTTGTGGATTTTTTGCAAATTTTGCACCTGTTTAGCTCAATATCTTGAAAACTATACAAGATATTTGAGAAAATTAAATTGCATATTGTTGAGCACATCAAGATCTACAAAATATGTAATAGGGTTAATGTTGTAGAACCTTTCCTTTTAGGAGTTATTGCCCTTAGAACGTCAAAATTGAGCATTTTAACAGCATTTCCTCATTACATTGAAAACGTTAACTCCTCTGACACTTCGAGTCCAATTGGAACCAAACTTGGTATAGTTGTTTATTAGCATTAGGTGTATAGAACTGATGTGGGGATTTTTGATTGGTCGTAAAACATGGCGGCTGTGGCTAAAAATAGAACATAGGGGTAAATGGCAGTTTTTTGCAAATAACTCAAAAACGGTGACAGATTTTAAAATTTTGATTGGGAACAAAAGTGATCAGCACCTCAAGATCTACCTACCCTGAAATTTTGAAGAAAATACAACGACCCATGTTGGAGTTATTGCCCTTTTTAGCTCACCTGGACCGAAGGTCCATGTGAGCTATTACCATCACTTGGCGTCCGTCGTCGTCGTCTGTCGTCGTCGTCGTCTGTTAACAATTTTTCAAAATTCTTCTCCTCTGAAACTACCAAACAGAATTTAATGAAACTTGGTATGAATGATCCTTAGGGTGTCCTGCACCAAACTTGTGTTTCGATTTTTTATCCGTTAAAAAACATGGCCGCCGTTACTAAAAATAGACTAGGGGGGTCAGACTACTGTTTTAGGCTTATAAATCAAAAAGTATAAGAGATAGAGGAAATCTGAGGCCACGCTACTGATTCAGCATCAAAAGCTTTACAAAAAACTCCATTTGGTCAAAGTTGTCAGGTGACCCCTTATAGGGGTTACGGCCCCTTAAAGGTGAAAAATAGCATTTTTAGCTCACCTGGACCGAAGGTCCATGTGAGCTATTACCATCACTTGGCGTCCGTCGTCGTCGTCGTCTGTCGTCGTCGTCGTCTGTCGTCGTCGTCGTCGTCTGTTAACAATTTTTCAAAAATCTTCTCCTCTGAAACAACCAAACAGAATTTAATGAAACTTGGTATGAATGATCCTTAGGGTGTCCTGCACCAAACTTGTGTTTTGATTTTTAATCCGTTAAAAAACATGGCCGCCGTTACTAAAAATAGACTAGGGGGGTCAGACTACTGTTTTTGGCTTATAAATCAAAAAGTATAAGAGATAGAGGAAATCTGAGGCCACACTACTGATTCAGCATCAAAAGCTCTACAAAAGTCTCCATTTGGTCGAAGTTGTCATATGACCCCTTATAGGGGTTACGGCCCCTTAAAGGTGAAAAATAGCATTTTTTCATGTTTTTGGCCTACAGAATGAAAACTATTGCAGATAGAGATTAGCTGTTGCTTGCTTAAATGTTCAGCTCATTTAACTCTACAAAAGTTTCCATAGGGTCGAAGTTGTCAGATGACCCCTTATAGGGGTTACAGCCCCTTAAAGGTGAAAAATAGCCATTTTTCATGTTTTTGGCCTACAAAATGAAAACTATTGCAGATAGAGATTAGCTGTTGCTTGCTTAAATGTTAAGCTCATTTAGCTCTACAAAAGTCTCCATAGGATCGAAGTTGTCAGATAACCCCTTATAGGGGTTACGGCCCCTGAAAAATGGCATTTTTTCATGTTTTTGGCCTACAGAATGAAAACTATTGCAGATAGAGATTAGCTGTTGCTTGCTTAAATGTTCAGCTCATTAAGCTCTACAAAATTCTCCATAGGGTCGAAGTTGTCAGATGACCCATTATAGGGGTTACGGCCACTGAAAAATAGCGATTTTTCATGTTTTTGTCCTACAGAATGAAAACTATTGCAGATAGAGATTAGCTGTTGCTTGCTTAAATGTTCAGCTCATTTAGCTCTACAAAATTTTCCATAGAGTCGAAGTTGTCAGATGACTCCTTATAGGGGTTACGGCCTCTGAAAAATAGCAATTTTTCATGTTTTTTGCCTACAGAATGAAAACTATTGCAGATAGAGATTAGCTGTTGCTTGCTTAAATGTTCAGCTCATTTAACTCTACAAAAGTCTCCATAGGGTCGAAGTTGTCAGATGACCCCTTATAGGGGTTACAGCCCCTTAAAGGTGAAAAATAGCCATTTTTCATGTTTTTGGCCTACAGAATGAAAACTATTGCAGATAGAGATTAGCTGTTGCTTGCTTAAATGTTTAGCTCATTTAGCTCTACGAAAGTCTCCATAGGATCGAAGTTGTCAGATAACCCCTTATAGGGGTTACGGCCCCTGAAAAATGGCATTTTTTCATGTTTTTGGCCTACAGAATGAAAACTATTGCACATAGAGATTAGCTGTTGCTTGCTTAAATGTTCAGCTCATTGAGCTCTACAAAATTCTCCATAGGGTCGAAGTTGTCAGATGAACCCTTATAGGGGTTACGGCCCCTAAAAAATAGCGATTTTTCATGTTTTTGTCCTACAGAATGAAAACTATTGCAGATAGAGATTAGCTGTTGCTTGCTTAAATGTTCAGCTCATTTAGCTCTACAAAATTTTCCATAGAGTTGAAGTTGTCAGATGACTCCTTATAGGGGTTACGGCCCCTGAAAAATAGCAATTTTTCATGTTTTTGGCCTATAGAATGAAAACTATTGCAGATAGAGATTAGCTGTTGCTTGCTTAAATGTTCAGCTCATTTAACTCTACAAAAGTCTCCATAGGGTCGAAGTTGTCAGATGACCCCTTATAGGGGTTACAGCCCCTTAAAGGTGAAAAATAGCGATTTTTCATGTTTTTGGCCTACAGAATGAAAACTATTGCAGATAGAGATTAGCTGTTGCTTGCTTAAATGTTTAGCTCATTTAGCTCTACGAAAGTCTCCATAGGATCGAAGTTGTCAGATAACCCCTTATAGGGGTTACGGCCCCTGAAAAATGGCATTTTTTCATGTTTTTGGCCTACAGAATAAAAACTATTGCACATAGAGATTAGCTGTTGCTTGCTTAAATGTTCAGCTCATTGAGCTCTACAAAATTCTCCATAGGGTCGAAGTTGTCAGATGACCCCTTATAGGGGTTATGGCCCCTGAAAAATAGCGATTTTTCATGTTTTTGTCCTACAGAATGAAAACTATTGCAGATAGAGATTAGCTGTTGCTTGCTTAGATGTTCAGCTCATTTAGCTCTACAAAATTCTCCATAGAGTCGAAGTTGTCAGATGACTCCTTATAGGGGTTACGGCCCCTGAAAAATAGCAATTTTTCATGTTTTTGGCCTATAGAATGAAAACTATTGCAGATAGATAGAGATTAGCTGTTGCTTGCTTAAATGTTCAGCTCATTTAACTCTACAAAAGTCTCCATAGGGTCGAAGTTGTCAGATGACCCCTTATAGGGGTTACAGCCCCTTAAAGGTGAAAAATAGCCATTTTTCATGTTTTTGGCCTACAGAATGAAAACTATTGCAGATAGAGATTAGCTGTTGCTTGCTTAAATGTTCAGCTCATTTAGCTCTACAAAAGTCTTCATAGGGTCGAAGTTGTCAGATGACTCCTTATAGGGGTTATAGGTGAAAAATGGTGTTTTTAGCCTATAGAATGAAAACTATTGCAGGTAGAGAAAAGCTGTTGCTTGCTTAAATGTTCAGCTCATTTAGCTCTACAAAAGTATAGGGTCAACATCAAGACCAGGTGAGCGATTCAGGCTCCTGGGAGCCTCTTGTTTCATGTTTTTGGCCTACAGAATGAAAACTATTGCAGGTAGAGATTAGCTGTTGCTTGCTTAAATGTTCAGCTCATTTAACTCTACAAAAGTCTCCATAGGGTCGAAGTTGTCAGATGACCCCTTATAGGGGTTACGGCCCCTTAAAGGTGAAAAATAGCCATTTTTCATGTTTTTGGCCTACAGAATGAAAACTATTGCAGATAGAGATTAGCTGTTGCTTGCTTAAATGTTTAGCTCATTTAGCTCTACGAAAGTCTCCATAGGATCGAAGTTGTCAGATAACCTCTTATAGGGGTAACGACCCCTGAAAAATGGCTTTTTTTCATGTTTTTGGCCTACAGAATGAAAACTATTGCACAAAGAGATAAGCTGTTGCTTGCTTAAATGTTCAGCTCATTGAGCTCTACAAAATTCTCCATAGGGTCGAAGTTGTCAGATGACCCCTTATAGGGGTTACGGCCCCTGAAAAATAGCCATTTTTCATGTTTTTGGCCTACAGAATGAAAACTATTGCAGATAGAGATTAGCTGTTGCTTGCTTAAATGTTCAGCTCATTTAGCTCTACAAAATTCTCTATAGGGTCGAAGTTGTCAGATGACCCCTTATAGGGGTTACGGCCCCTGAAAAAAAGCGATTTTTCATGTTTTTGGCCTACAGAATGAAAACTATTGCAGATAGAGATTAGCTGTTGCTTGCTTAAATGTTCAGCTCATTTAGCTCTACAAAAGTCTCCATAGGGTCGAAGTTGTCAGATGACTCCTTATAGGGGCTATGGCCCCTTATAGGTGAAAAATGGTGATATTGGCCTATAGAATGAAAACTATTGCAGGTAGAGAAAAGCTGTTGCTTGCTTAAATGTTGAGCTCATTCAGCTCTACAAAAGTATAGGGTCAACATCAAGACCAGGTGAGCGATTCAGGCTCCTGGGAGCCTCTTGTTGTGGATTTTTTGCAAATTTTGCACCTGTTTAGCTCAATATCTTGAAAACTATACAAGATATTTGAGAAATTTAAATTGCATATTAATGAGCACATCAAGATCTACAAAATATGTAATAGGGTCAACGTTGTAAAACCTTTCATTTTAGGAGTTATTGCCCTTAGAACGTCAAAATTGAGCATTTTAACAGCATTTCCTCATTACATTGAAAAGGTTAACTCCTCTGACACTTTAAGTCCAATTGGAACCAAACTTGGTATAGTTGTTTATTAGCATTAGGTGTATAGAACTGATGTGGGGATTTTTGATTGGTCGTAAAACATGGCCGCTGTGGCTAAAAATAGAACATAGGGGTAAATGGCAGTTTTTTGTAAATAACTCAAAAACGGTGACAGATTTTAAAATTTTGGTTGGAAACAAAAGTGATCAGCACCTGAAGATCTACCAGGTCTGAAATTTTGAAGAAAATTCAACGACCCATGTAGGAGTTCTTGCCCTTTTTGTGGATTTTTTGCAAATTTTGCACCTGTTTAGCTAAATATCTTGAAAACTATACAAGATATTTGAGAAATTTAAATTGCATATTGTTCAGCACATCAAGATCTACCAAAAATGAATAGGGTCAACGTTGTAGGACCTTTCCTTTGAGGAGTTATTGCCCTTAGAACATCAAAATTGAGCTGTTAAAAAGCATTTCCTCATTACATTGAAAATGTTAACTCCTCTGACACTTAAAGTCAAATTTGTTTGCCAAGAACTTAAGAATTTATGAATAGTGAATAAATATGTAAAATTTGAACAGACAGCTACATCCAGCAACCTCTTGATGATTGACATGTGACTTACATGACTTAGCTTCAACTGATAGCACTCAGGTCATTTTATGCCTGTTACTCATCTAGACCACTAATTGTGACAGAATATTAGATTTTATGCATACAACATTAAGAAATCATTGAGCTACCTCCAATTTAACACAGGTGCTATCTAATTAATCTTTAAACTTTCAATCAGAGATGCAATGATGCTGTTAAGCTCTGTCTTCTTAATTACAGAAAATATCTTCTTTGTCCTAAGTCTTTTCCTCTACATGAAGTATTCTATTATGATTCTGCCGCTGATGTGAAAAGACATTTAAACTCATCACCAAGATCTGCCGTTCAAACTGCCTTAGCCAGCCCTCATTACTATCTCCAGGTAAAAATAGAATAAAATCATATAGATTGTTTTTAATAGGAAGATGAATTTTAATGTTATGTCATATTTAAACTCTGCTGCAAATTCTGCTATCTAAACATCCTTTATAAGCCTATTCAACAATTATATCTCCAGGTGATAAATAAAGTGTAATGGAAATCATCCATATGAATTTGGACTCACAATTTTTATTCTCACAAGAATTACACTTTGTGTTGAAATAACTAAATTGAATATCACTATTAAAACATTCAAGGCAAACAGGTGGGGCATATAGAAATAACCCTGTATGTCTGTCTGCATATCTTGTAAGTACAATTCCTACTTAATCACTTCATGGATTTGAATGAAACTTTACATGAGTGAAGTTTACATCATATGACAATCTACAAGAAAATATTTTGTTGCTTTCTGATATTAAGGGGAGATAATTGGACTGTAATTTTTCCAATATACAGTCTATATATTAAGTGTTGATTACTTTCAGTGAGCTTTCTCTCAGTACTTATTAATGTTTTTATTACAGTGTAAATGTTGCGAGAGTGAGACTGGTGTTATTAGCCCTAGCATGCCTGATATATGCATTGTGTACAAACTACATCTGGAATGTACTCAGCTGATTAATCTGTTTGACTGGATGCAAGTAAGTATCTTCAATAATAAAATGTCGTACTAGTTTTCTCTGCGGGACCTTACAGTATCCTGGTAATTCTGATGCTATATGGTTCAAATGTAATGTGTCTTAAATCATTCTTTAACATATTCCATGCTATAATTTGAAACTAAGAGACTAAAAACACCAAGATGCCTTAAAAATTCTATGCTAAACACATACTTCAAAAATAGCAAAAAATAGCCATGAAGTTGTAAATTATTTCATACCCTGTCATGTTTAACATGAAAAAAGTGTTTTTACAGATATGTATAAATACAATTGATGTACATGGAATGAGTCTGTACATAACATACAATTGACTAATGGTCAAAATATTTAATTTCCAGTATTTTTCAGTTTTTTTTTTAGTACCACTAGATATATTCATTAAACATTGATCTTTTGAACTTTTCTAGGCTTTTGTGACAGTGGTCACACCAGATGAAGAAGATGAGAGTAAGAAGAAAACAGTGGACAAAGTCCTACAGTATCCTTTATAAAATTATCATAATTATACTCCCAAAGTATTGCTCTTTGTGAAGTTTTTATGCACAATCTACGAAAGAAGGGGGGCATATGTTGTTTGTGTCTGTTCATCTGTCTGTCTGTCTCAAATGTTTCGAGATGCATCATTATGTCTTCTGGACATATTCTTGTTATTTCTGGTTTTTGTGTAAATAGTTAATGTTCCATTGATTTAAAAGAAATACATTAAGCCTGAGGGTAAAATGGGAAGACACCAAATAAATAAATAAAAAATCCAAACCGTTCATGCTATTTATTATTTTGTAGGAAAATTAAAAAGTTTTACAACACTTTCAAACAGCTTGAAACACTGAAAAACTAACAACTGATTTGAATTTACACATGTGGAATAGATGTGTATCTTAAATTCATACATGTGATTCTCCCGCCGGGAGAAAATCTCCCGACTTTTTGATCCATCTCCCGTTCTCCCGACTTTTTGTGTAATCTCCCGCTTTTTCAAGACATGACAAAATTTTAGTTTTATAGACCTTTTCATTGTTCAGTCATAAACCATTTCCGTTGTTTTAGGGGGTTGTCAATTAGGTAGACGTTAATTTAACAGGTGAAGGTGTTAATAAAAGGTTTATTGCCATAATTGACCTGATGATTGTATAAACAGTTTGAGATTAATCAGTGAAGCCATGTATATTTGGCACACGCTAGTGCCCCCAATTGACATCTAAATGCAATTTGAATGAGCTTTGAAAATCTCCCGCTTTTTGGTCCAATCTCCAGCCAAAAAAATCAAAATCTCCAGCTTTGTCATCACAGATCCGTCACATGTATGTAAATTTAAATTTTTACATAAAACAAGCATCATGTGAGAAATTAATATAATAAGCTGTCTGTTACTGAAATCTTTTTACTTGTGATTCCTTAAGTTTGACCAGAGCACGGTTTATTAGAGCTGTATCTGAGCTTCAGTTCTTAGGATTTATCAAGCCTACCAAAAGGAAAACAGACCATGTGGCCAGACTGACTTGGGGAGGATGTTGATGCCCTTCTATTGACAAGCTCGCCAATGACAGATATAGACAATGCGCCACCAGGCAGGGGTTATTTTAAATATTTAACTAAGATGCTGAGATTAATAGCTCCAGACAGACATTATTAAGAGTGGAGCTAGACACTTCTGATCTTAGAGATTAATCGTACAATATGTATAAATAAGTTGACAAGACTGGAACTATAGAATAATTGAAATTGATGTTGAATAAAACAATGTGATATTTACTGCATTTTAATTTACCAAATCACAAGAAAATCTGCATGACCTGGCCACATTTCATTTTTGTCTGTTTTGTCTCATTATGTTCCCCAAACGAAGTGTGGGAACATATTGTTTTTACTCCGTTTCTTATTATTCTTATTATTCTTCTTCTTCTTCTTCCGCACTCTAAAAAACGCTCGTCCGGGTATAGCCGAAGAGATGTGAAGACTGAGCTTTATGAAACTTTCCACGGCGATAGGGCACATATCAGAGGTGTGCACAACGTTTTCGGAATTTTCAAAATGGCCACCGTTTCCGAGTAAACAGCGAAAGTTCATTATATAGGACATTGCTATATCTCGGTAACCTAGGTGGTCAGGACCTTGAAACTTGGTAGGATTATAGAGCTTGATGAGTACTACAAAAATATCCAAAAAAATTTTGAAGCGATATTTACGGTTTTTCCGCAAAATGCGAAAATGTGAAATTTCAAAATCCAAGATGGCCGCCAAAAAATTAAAAGTGCTTGGATTTTGATAAAAATTAATATTCTGGTAGATTTTGATGTTGTGAGTAATGCTCCACATCAGAGGTGTCCATAAGGACTTCGAAATTTTTTAAATGGCCGCTTTTTTTTAAAAATAGCAAAAGTTCATTATATAGGACATTGCTATATCTCGGTAACCTAGGTGGTCAGGACCTTGAAACTTTGTAGGATTATAGAACTTGATGAGTACTACAAAAATATTTTTAAAAATTTAAAGCGATATTTACGGTTTTTCCGCAAAATGCGAAAATGTGAAATTTCAAAATCCAAGATGGCCGCCAAAATTTAAAAGTGCTTGGATTTTGATAAAAATTAATATTCTGGTAGATTTTGATGTTGTGAGTAATGTTCCACATCAGAGGTGTCCATTAGGACTTCGAAATTTTTTAAATGGCCGCCTTTTTTTTTTAATAAATAGCAAAAGTTCATTATATAGGACATTGTCATATCTCAGTAACACAAGTGATGAGCACCTTGAAACTTTGTGGTATTACAGAGCTTGATAAGTACTACAAAAATATTTAAAAAGTTCTAAAGTAATATTTACAGTTTTTCCGTCAAAAGCAAAAACCTGAAATCTCTAAATCCAAGATGGGCGCCAAAATTTATCCAAGATGTTATGTTAAAACACATCATTGACAATGCCATGAACATTATACATATATATTCTATATTTTTACATCATTTGCACATTCTATAAAACTAAAAAAAAGGCAGTATTTTTGCTGCTTTAAGGTACATCTTGTTCGTTTGGGGAACATCTGTGACGGCTGCCGTCACAATCAGTACTCGTTCTTGTTGGTGTTTACTGGTTTTGTCTCTGCCCTTTTGGACTTATGACATTCGGATACCTCATTGGTACCTCTGCTTCTTTGATTAAAATTATGGAAAAAAATGTTGTTAAGATTGGTTTTGCATTTTAGTGAAAAATCCAGGTTATAAAATGGTGAATGTCCGGAGGGTAGGGAAGAAATTTTTGTAACAGTTTTCTCAGCAACTGCTTATCACAGCCTCTTGATATTTGGTATACAGGATCAGGATGGGGTCCCATAATGAGTGATTTGATTTCAGGTCTGTTGTTCACCTTCTTTCCTGCAAAATAAAATCTGGCCATATTTGATTTTGACAGATTTTTGGAGGGTTGAATGATGCCATTCTTTCTCAATTTGATAAAGTAGTTTTATTTGAAACAAAAAAGGGAGATCAATTCATGTTATGGTTCTAAGGACCAGGTAAGTGATTCAGGCTCCTGGGCGCCTCTTGTTTTATCTTCTTCTTTCATAGAAGCACAAATATATATCCATTATTTCTTTAAATATTCTGAATGACACTGCCTCAGCTATTATTACTCCAAGATCATTGAAATTTGGGAACAATCTTAATATTGTCATGATGTATTATAAAATATATTTTGTTCCATTGGACCTATTCCTGTTTGCTGAAAACTTTATTAAATAAATACACAAGGCATAGTTGTCAAAGAAGGGGTATCTCTTGTTTAGTAACTTGCTTTTTCACGCTTAAGCTCTTTGATTCTTGTCTTGCCTGGCACAAATAGTCATTGAAGTTGAGACACAAGTATTACTTTCTTGTGAAGGACTGTGTAATCTTTTTGAAAGACTTTTGTGGAAAATGAACTATTTGAAAGAATTGCAAAACAGCAAGCAGCCACCACTGGTCTCTTTGAAGACTTCTTGTTGTTTTTAATTGCTGTTTACATTGTAGGTTGTGTTGTGTATTCTTAATCCACATCTTTTTATTATCCCTGAGCCCACAAAATTGGGGAGCCGAGGGGATATAGCGTTTGGTTTGTTCGTTGGTACGTAATGGTTTTTGTTTTGTCGATAACTTGGGAACTAAACATCATCCAGGGATGATATTTGGTCAGTGGGACCATCTTTGATGATAGTCAGTATCTGTACCAAAATAAGGTCACCTTGACCTATATTTCCACATGAATGACTTGGGTTAAATTTTTGGTTAAGGTCCATATATCAGCAACTGTTAGTGTAAGAGAGATGATTTTGGGTCAGTGGGTACATCTTGGATAGTAACCAGCATCCATAAATTAGGTCACCTTGACCTACATTTTCTACATGAACGACTGGTTAAAGTTTTTGTTTAGGTCTATATCTAAGCAACTGCAAGTGGTATAGAAATGATGCTGGGTCAGTGTGAACATCATACATTGTAACCAACATCCTTACCAAATAAGGTCACCTTGACCTACATTTTCTGCATGAACAAATCAGGTTAAAATTTTGTTTTAGGTCCATATCTCAGCAGCTACAAGTGGTAGAGAAATGATGTTGGGTCAGTGTGAACATCTTGGATAGTAACCAACATCCATACCAAAATAAGGTCACCTTGACCTACATTTTCCAGATGAATGATTCAGAATAAAGTTTTATTTCAGTTCTACATCTCAGCAACTACAAGAGATGATATTTGGTCAGTGGGTACATCTTGGATAGTAATTAACAGCCATATTAGGATATTGTCACCTTGATCTTTATTTTTTGCATGGATGACTCAGGTTAAAGTTTTGGTTAAGGCGCATATCTTAGCAATTCAAATTAGTAGAGGAATGATATTTTGTAAGAGGGTATATCTTGGATAGTAATTGGCATCTGTTCCAGAGTTAGGTCACCTCCACTTAAGTTTTAATGTAAAAACAATAACAGAACTCCTGTGTCCCCTGCTGAATGACAAAAATTCCAAGTCTGCTCGCTAAACAGGAAGTAGGTAAGCGACAGAGCTGGAAATGCAGGAAATGAATCCCACAATATGAAACCCCTACCTGAAGCTGCATACCAAATATCGAAAGCCTTGGATTAATGGTAGCTGAGAAATCTCTTACCAAACAAGGTCTGTTTTGTCTTTTTTATGGTCAAAGTACTATAACTCCTACAAAAATTATTGAAAAATGATGATTTTCGAATTGAACCGAAGTATTAGTGATATAAACATTTGGTATAAATTTCATGAAAATCCATCAATATCTGTAGGGATGAGAGCGGTCTTTTTTATGGTCAAAGTCCCATAACTCCTACAACAATTATCGAAAATGCGGATTTTCGAACTTGACCAAGGTATTAGTGATATAAACATTTGGTATAAATTTCATAAAAATCCGACAAAATTTGTAGCCTTAAGAGTGCTTATAAAAAGTGTGACGGACGTACAGATATATTTAAACTATCATTATAACCGAGGCATAGAATATTTAGTATAAAGATATTTGCAGTTAAGTCTATGTAACTGGCACCATGCCATTTGACCCTGAACCCATTTCTCACTTCAACTACTCGGTGAACTAAGTCTTTTCTTTGAAACTTTTGTAGACAATGAATTGTAAAGTTAGGCATCAGATTTTGGTATAAAGACACTCCTCACCATCCCATATGATCTTGACCTCTTTCTAATGCTTCAATGACTCTTTGAACTTAAAAGGTTTGTTTGGAAGCGTTTTACTTTATTGAAAGTTTTTAAGATTGTTGTGAAAAATTATTTACTTGATAAAAAGTTTTATACTAATTACCTGAAAATGACACGAGACCTTGACCTCATGTTAATCTGACCGAGGCGCTGAGCATGGGGAACGGAATTTAATGTCATTGTCTCATTGCCCGGATCAGACACGCACTGTGGGTGTTGAGTGCATGGGGGAATTAGCTCTTTTCTGGATTGTTATTTAGTTCTGTATATAAAGTCTATTCCAGCATAACAACACATTTAATATTTACAAATAAAGTCAACAGTATAAACAAATAATCATTATTTCATTTAAAACAGTATATCCATTAAATCCTACATAATAGAGAAGGTAGTCTGTCCTTAGTAGTTGAAATATGTAGAAAGCATTTTAAAACACATCTGACTTGCTTCCAATTAGTGCACAAGGCGTTGTGCACTGAAAAATCAAATATTTCCGTAGTAAATCTCTCCCTTTGATCCCTATCTACAGATACTCTGACTATTTTTGTGTTTGGTGTTGGTTGTGAAATTGGATTTACTTGATTGTGTGTTTTATCAAAGATTTTTCTTTTGTTATCTGGTCTTTTCCTACGCTTGCCTTTAGCATTGTACAATTTGTGAAAATTTTGCTTCAAACCTTCTGGTATACGAAACCCATCTTGCCACGACGTTCCTGGTTGACCAGAAATCTTGACCTTGTATATAGGTTTGTTTTGATAAAGACTGTACTCATATATTTTCTCAATGTCTCCCTCTTTGAAAGGAGGTAACTGCTGTTGTGACTTTTTGTTAATTTTTGGTCTATTGTGATTCAAAGGTTGTGAATGAGTTTTTATTTCGGTTTGCTGTTGTTCTTTGGCATTGGTTTGTGATTGTTGCTGAGGATGCTTATTGACCTGAGTCTGAATAATGTCATGTTGTTCACCTTCCTGAGTTGTGGGGGGCTCCTGGTTTTTGTCCACTGTTTTGGTTGGATTCTGAGTTCCCTGATCATTAGCATCTACCAGTACCTCTTCCTGGTCTTGATTTTGTGTTTGAACATCTATATCCACTAAGTTAGTATCATGTTCTATTCATTTTTTGACATTTATTCTGTTATAATCTTTTATTGTAATAAGTGTGACATACCATTAAGGATATAAGCTATTGTCACTTAAAATTCTTATTTACTAGACAGATTAATTATTCTCTTTTTATCTAAGTATTTGGTTGTTAAGGATATATTTTGTATTATGTTTTTATTGTTAATCTGAGTTGATAGTTTTGGATTTTGTAAGGACAGTTAGATTTTGATTTGGAAGCAAGTCAGATGTGTTTTAAAATGCTTTCTACATATTTCAACTACTAAGGACAGACTACCTTCTCTATTATGTAGGATTTAATGGATATACTGTTTTAAATGAAATAATGATTATTTAATGAAAATAATGTTAAAAATATTCAAAAATATATATTGAAACTAATAAAATGAAAGAGAGATATTTACTACGGAAATATTTGATTTTTCAGTGCACAACGCCTTTTGCACTGGTCATATTAACATTACAATTTTCATGACTCTGGTTTACTTATGTGTTCCTATTATTGGGTCAAGTCAGTTTTTCGTGAACTTTGATATCTAGAATCACTCTAGATGGTCCATAGATTCTTCTTGGTGGTTTGACTCCTTTTTAGCTCACCTTGCCGAAGGCAATGTGAGCTTTTGCAATCACTTGGCGTCCGTCGTCCGTCGTTCAACTTTTCAAAAATCTTCTTCTCTGAAACCGCTTGGCCAAATGTATTGAAACTTAATAGGGTTGTTCTGTAGTATATCATCTACAAAACTATCGTTCGAAATTTTGATTCGACAAAAAACATGGCCGTCATGGCTAAAAATAGAACATAGGGGTAAATTGCAGTTTTTTGCAAATAACTCAAAAACCGTAACAGATATCAAAATTCTGCCTAGGTAAAAGTGATCAGCACCTCAAGATCTACCTGCCCAGAAATTTTAAAGAAGATCCAACAATCGATGGAGGAGTAATTGCCCTTTTTCTGGATTTTTTCCAAAAAATTACTTATTTAGCCCTATATCTTGAAAACTATACAAGATATTTCAAAAATTTAGATTGCATATGAATAAACACATCAAGATCTACAAAAGTTGTAACAGAGTCAAAGTTGTAGGATCGTTCCTTTAGGAGTTATATCCCTTGGATTGTAAAAATTGACCATTTTCACAGTTTTTTGTTCAACTTTTCAAAAATCTTCTTCTCTGAAACAGCTAAGTCAAATGAAATAAAACTTGGTAGGGTTGTTTAGTAGTATGCGGTCTACAAAATTATCGTTCAAAATTTCGATTCGACAAAAAACATGGCCGCCATGGCTAAAAATAGAACATAAGGGTAAATTGCAGTTTTTTGCAAATTACTCAAAATTGGTAACAGATATTAAAATTTTATTTTGGGAATAATGATCAGCACATAAAGATCTACCTGCCCTATAGTTTTGAAGAAGATCTGACAATAGTTGTAGGAGTTATTGCCCTTTTTAGCTCACCTGACCCGAAGGGTCATGTGAGCTATTGCCATCACTTTGCGTCCGTCGTCCGTCGTCCGTCGTCTGTCGTCCGTCGTCCGTTAGCTTTTTTCAAACATCTTCTTCTCTGAAACTGCTTGGCCAAATGCAGTCAAACTTGATATGGTTGTTCCTTAGGGTATTGTGCTAAAAGTTTGCGTTCGGATTTTTGATACGTCAAAAAACATGGCCGCTGTTACTAAAAATAGAACAGGGGGTCAAATACAGTTTTTTGCAAATAACTCAAAAACGGTCACGGATATCAAAATTCTGGCACCGGTAAAAGTGATCAGCACCTCAAGATCTACATGCCCTGAAATTTTCAAGAAGATCCAACAACAGGTGCAGGAGTTATTGCCCTTTTTCTGGATTTTTTCAAAATTTTGCACTTATTTAGCCCTATATCTTAAAAACTATACAAGATATTTTAAAAATGCAAATTGCACATGATTAAGCACATTAAGATCTACATTTCATGTAATCAGGTCAAAGCTGTGGAACCATTTCTTTTAGGAGTTATGGCCCTTAAAGTGTCAAAATTTACCATATTTCATTACTTTTTCCCTGAATTTCAAAGATTAACTTGTCTGACACCATACATCCAACTTCAACCAAACTTGGCACAGTTGTTTAATGGCATACATGCTACAAGTGTATCGTTCAGATTTTTGATTCGTCAAAAAATATGGCCGCCATGGCTAAAAATAGAACATAGGGGTGATATGCAGTTTTTTGCTAATAACTCAAAAACGGTTACAGATATCAAAATTCTGATTGGAGACAAAAGTGATCAGCATCTGAAGATCTACCTGCTCTGAAAGTTTCAAGAAGATCCAACAATTGATGTAGGAGTTATTGCCCTTTTTCTGTTTTTTTTCAAAATTTTTCACTTATTTAGCCATATATACTCACTCAAAAAAGAAACGCAACATGCAAAAATTTTAAAATTACATCGCATACTAAAGTCGAGTTTTATATCATCAGTTGTTGAAATATCATTATGACATTTGACTTGGCAATTGTAGAGGAACCACTTTTTCTTTAATTCTTATTTTTTTTATAAAATGTCGACAAATTGAGTGCGCATGCCAATCAGAATTATGTCATGCAGTTTGTTTGCAAGACAGTACTCAAACTGCCACCCCCATATTCAAAAGAACGTTCCGCACAAGATTTCAATATCAGATTCTCATCACCTAAAAGTTTGTGCTTTCTTTCCGTGGTTTTTGATTGCACAATTGGGCGTTGGCGCATGCGCAGATCCGATTTAATCAGTAGATGCACGATTGTTCATAAGATCAAAATTTTCAAAAAGTCTTTAAAAAGCAAAAATGTCTTGTGTTTTACGTTTGTTATGTTATTGGTAAGGATTCTCATGTTTCCATTTGACTCTTGATGCACTACACTCCACCCAATTTTTCAAAATCTCTGAACCTTCCTTCTCATATTGTTTGCCATTTGTTAGAATGTTTAGCAGAAGCTTTCTTTGTAAAAATTGGTATTTTAGTTTACGAAAATGTTTTGGTGCTGATATCATTCTGGATGAATAATCCAAGGAGAATTCTCTTGTTCAAAACTCCTTCAACCGATATGTCGTGTGCAGGGGAAATTCACGCCTCATGTTGAGCCTGATTTTAACCACTTTAGACGAGATTATCGTTATGATAATGATGGTATCAAAGAAAGGCAGGTTTTCACATGGTTATGGAACCAAAAAAAGTGACCGTTTCACATATTGGTTACCAGAATTAGTGAATGTTAGATAAGACTATCAATTTCTATGATTTTTCAAAGTTGGATAAGCGCAAGCGCTAGCGCCACCCGATGTTTTTAAAAACGTTGGGTATGGGAGCAAAGGCTTCAATATGTGTGAAAATGGGGGCCAGAAGATCGTATGCAGCGTTTTTTTAGAAACCGAGAGAACACAAGTGAAGTCGTGATTTTATCATATAGTCGGTATAACTTCAGTTGGCGCTGCGCCTTTGTTGGCTGGTAAATTTGAATTTTGTTTATATCACACGTAAGATTAACCATTTCTTAATGATTCTGCAAAATTTCACATTCGTACGTCAATTTTTAGTTGAAATTCATTAGTTTTTATTTCAATAGTATTTTAAGTATCTTTATATGTTGCGTTTCTTTTTTGAGAGAGTATATCTTAAAAACTATACAAGATATTTCAAAAATTTAAGTTGCATATGATCAAGCACATCAAGATCTACATTTCATATATTTAGGTCAAAGCTGTAGGACCATTTCTATTAGGAGTTATTGTCCTTAAAACAACAAAATTTACCATTTTTCATTATTTTTCCCCTGAATTTCAAAGATCAAATTGTCTGTCACCATAAGACCAACTGCATCTTAACTTGGCACACTTGTTTAATAGCTTATATGCTACAACTCTATCGTTCATATTTTTGATTTGTTAAAAAACATGGCTGTCGTGGCTAAAAATAGAACATAGGGCGTAAATTTCATTTTTTTTTTGCTAATAACTCAAAAATGGTTTCAGATATCAAAATTGTGCAAAAATAGAAAGTTATCAGCATATTAAGTACCTGTCCTGAAATTTAGGAAAAGATCTGACTGCTGATGTGGGAGTTATTGCCCTTTTTTCAATTTTTTTCTAAATTTTGCACTTCTTCTTCTTTTCTTCGTATATCCTTCCTTTATAGGAACACCAGGATAAATTTTAGTTATCCTGTAGCACAGTTACTAATAATATCAATGTGGTGCAGGTATATGTACAGGCTAGGTGCGAGAATACGTCGAACTATAGAATTATTCACACGGGTAGCACAATATTAAGTTAATAGCACAATATTTGGACGCAAATGTACAAGTTACAACGCGAATGTCACTCTATTAGTAGTTTAGAAGTATTTAGTACTTATTAAGCCCAATAACTTGAAAACTAACCAAGTTATTTCAGAAATTTAAATTGCATATTGTTAAGCACAATAATATCTACAAAATATATGTATCTGTGTAGTTCAGGTGAGCGATTCAGGCTCCTGGGAGCCTCTTGTTGTTGTTTTTTTCAAATTTTGCTCTTTTAAGACTTATATCTTGAAAACAATACAAGATATTTGAAAAACTTAAGTTGCATATGGTAAAGCACATAAAGATCTAAAAATTATGAAATGGGGTCAAAGTTGTAAGACCTCTCTTGATAGAAGTTGTTTCCCTTAGAACATTAAAATTGATAATTCCACAGAGTACAGTCCTTTGTTATATCCAGCATATAAGTATCATTGAATACAAGGTGAGCGATTCAGGCTCCTGGGAGCCTCTAGTTTTTTTTACCTGCCTGAAGTGCCTTCATACCTCAAGAACTTATGGCCTCAAAAGACCTTGTACCTGTTTCACAGTGGAACAGACATAGTGGCCACACTTTTTTATGCCCCCGCGACGACATGTCGGGGGGCATTAAGTTTTACTCATGTCCGTCCGTCCGTACGTCCGTACGAATTTTCGTCGAGCTTTTCTCAGGAACCATACATGCGAATGATTTGAAACTTGGTAGGATGGTTCCGTATGACAAACTATATGTCCTAAGCGATTTTGAGACCTGTGGGACATCTACTTCCTGTTTGGCACTTAGGCCAATGTTAAAATATGTGAACATGACTATGAAAATTTCCGTCAAGCTTTTCTAAGGAACCTTACATGAGAAAGATTTGAAACTTGGTAGGATGGTTCAGTATGACAAACTATACGTCCTAAGTGATTTTGAGACCTGTCGGACATCTACTTCCTGTTTGGGACTTACGCCAACTGTAAAGTATGTGAACATGATATGAAAATTTCCGTCAAGCTTTTCTCAGGAACTGTATACCAGAATGTTTTGAAATTTGGTAGGATGGATCAGTATGACAAACTGTAGGTCCTAAGCTATTTTCAGACCTGATGGACATCTACTTCCTGTTTGGGACTTAGGCCAATGTGAAAATATGTGAACATGATATGAAAATTTCCGTCAAGCTTTTCTCAGGAACTGTATACAAGAATGTTTTGAAACTTGGTAGGATGGATCAGTATGACAAACTGTATGTCCTTAGCTAATTTCAGACCTGTCAGAAATCTTCTTCCTGTTTGGGGCCAGCGGGGGCATCTGTGTCCCATGGACACATTCTTTCTTTA
>CAXARO010000839.1:0-24068 GCA_963971305.1 Arcuatula senhousia
GGAAACCATTTAAAAACCTCTCGGATGCATTTTCCTTCCCGGGTGCATTTTAGTGTCACTGGGCTTTAATGTTACTGAAGTAAAACGAGTAAACTAAGACGACTTATTGCTTTAAAACGCAAAACATTACTTAAAACTAAAAAAGTTGTTGCCTTTTATAGTACATACAACACGTGTTAAATTAGTACGCTCTTAACTCTTAATATTGTATCTTGCAGTAATTTAAGACAAAATAAAAATTATTAAGAATAAAACGACTTAAATTAATGCAACAAATATCTTTATAATACAATATATCACACTAAATAACGCGATTTATTGTCTTATATAAGGAGATAAAGTTGTTTTATTTAAGAGAAATAGTGCTTTATTATGGAAGTCTGTTTCTGTCATCGCGAAAAAAATATGTTGCGATAATTTATCTTGAAAAGTCGTGATAATTTGGTCATTTTGTCGACATAATACGAATTTTACCTCTTATAGTCACGATAATATATCGCAATTCCTCGAGATAATCTTGACGTTTGTCCTGATAAAATATTATTTTTATCCTTTTGGCCTTTTTAACATAAAGGTTTATTGCGAAAAATTAACGCGATATTTACGTTTTTTAGGTTAAAATTGAGTTATCTTATCTCAATGTCTAATATTAAATATCGCAATTTATCTTTTTAAAGACATGATAATGCCCGGCACTGCCCAGCAGGCACTTGCACGTTTTATCAACGTTCAAGTGCCTTAAGGGAGTACCAGCCTGAGATTTTTTGTAATTAAAAGTTTTTTAGAATAGAAAATTTTGTTAGAATAGCTCAAAATAGCTAGACTTTATGAAAAAAGTTTTCAAAAACATGGAGCCGTTTTCAAGATATAAGCACCTAAAAATATGGCGGGGAAAAAACTTCTCTAGATTTTTCATAGGAAATACATTGAAAGTTCGTCTTCTGTTTTAACATAGAAATTGTAATTAGAATTGAATGAAATTGTTATAGGGTGTTTATTATGACCTTCTCTTAATAGTTCTGAACGAATATTAAGAAAACATGTTGATTTTTTTTTAATGCATTTGAATGGATAAAAGCCGAGGATCTCGAAAATGTTCAATTTCTGAAGCTCGTACTCCCTTAATGCATAGCAAAATTTATTGTCTCACTCTGGAATTTTGCTGTATTTTTTTTTCTAAAATCAATTAAGGTTAGCGCTGCTGGTGAAGTTTTTATTTCCCGGGGTTAGCCCGCTCTAGCATCAACACTTTTGTTGTAAAAGGCATCAAAGCTATAATTAAATTATCCGTTCCAATTTTCTAAACCCTAAGGTTCTGCCTACCCCATGGGTTGTTCTAAGTCATAATTCTTTTTTTCCTGTTTTTTCCTGTTTTGGTATTTTTGGATTTATTGTTCAATGCGCTTCATAATCTGGATATAGTTTGCCTTTTAAAATACTTTTGGTAGAGCGCCTCTAATGAGCCTTGAATGGACGAAACGCACGTCAGGCGTAGCAAAACTTATTGTCTAGAAATTTGTTGTAATTTTAATTTCAACATTGCATTACGTTGAGTCAACGTTGATTTTAGGTTATATGTGAAAGTTGCAACAACGTTGAAAAGTTTAAACGCACGTTGATCACTGAGGCCATGCCGAATTAATTACTTGTTCGTCGGACGACCTGCATGTGAAATTGTATCCAAAAGAAAAAAAAAATTTCTTTTGCCCATGCAATTTAACCAGAAACCCACCTGCGTCCGGAGCCAAAAGTGGTGTTATTTTTTTGGAAACAAACAAAGGAAACAAACATTAAATAACCGATATTCAACTAAGTGTTACAAAACAGGAGACTGTTGTTATCTTATCGCTTGTCAGCTCAGCATAGAATTCAACAATTCAACAGAATTACCGAATCCACTTGCTGCACGTCGTTCTTGAATTCATATTTCTAATTTGACCCGGGTGGTCATTTCGGTACAAAAATTTACGAATAAGGGACGATTTTGATCTTTAAATTACCAATTTTCCTAACATGGAAAATAACATACAAACTTCACCTCCATACGGGTCTATATTTCACAAATTTTTCGATATGACAGGGCTTGTACATATTTTTCAGGTTTTTATATAGTTTTTTTTCATCCAACACCGATATCTCCGTGAACGAGGTTACAAGAAATGCGTCTCTTCATACGACCCCTACAAACTTTTTTCAATCTTTATCAGCCACTGGTGGAAAAATTCAAAATGTTAGACGAAATGGTTTGTGATTGTTTTTATAAGTGTTTGGCTGATAGTTGTACTCAGATGATCACCTCAACATCCCTATTATAACTTCACAACCGTGTTGAGTTTTGTGTAACAACGAGACACAAAGATCGCAATGAAAAGGGAGGTTTGGCGCGCCATAAAACATCGTTTTAACCATCATTTGTTTTAAATGTCTGTACCAATTAAGTCAGGACCATTGCGATCTTCATTTTTTCGGTAGAGTCTTCCTTGTTTTGTCTTTTCTCATGGAAATTTGAGATTGATCCTCCGTGATTGATGGTTTTGTTATTACCTTTATTTAGGAGAATGGAACGGCATTTCAATCGTTTAAGTGTATCGGCACCTTTTAAGCACTAAACTGAACTTCTGTTGCGTTGTTGAATACTATGCTAAGCTTACAAGTGATAGGATAACAACAGACTCCAGTTAATTGGATCACTTGTTTCAATATCGGTAATTTAATGTTTGTTTACCTTTGCAAAAGACAGACATTTTTCAAAATAAAGCAAAAATGTGTCCATGGGACACGGATGCCCCCGCTGGCCCCAAACAGAAAGCAGATTTCTAATAGGTCTAAAAATGGCTTATGACATACAGTTTGTCATACTGATCCATCCTACCAAGTTTAAAATCATTCAGTATACAGCTCCTGATAAAAGCTTGACAGAAATTTTCATATCATGTTCATATACTTTAAAATTGGCCTAAGTCCCAATCAGGAAGTAGATGTCCGGCAGGTTTCAAAATCGCTTAGGACATATAGTTTGTCATGCTGAACCATCCTACTAAGTTTCAAATCATTTTCATGTACAGTTCCTGAGAAAAGCTTGACGGAAATTTTCATAGTCATGTTAACATATTTTAACATTGGCCTAAGTCCCAAACAGGAAGTAGATGTCCGGCAGGTCTCAAAATCGCTTAGGACGTGACGTATAGTTTGTCATACTGAACCATCCTACCAAGTTTCAAATCATTCACATGTACGGTTCCTGAGAAAAGCTTGACGGACATTCTCATAGTCATGTTCACATATTTTAAAATTGGCATAAGTCCAAAACAGGAAGTAGATGTCCAACAGGTCCCGAAATCACTTAGGACGTATAGTTTGTCATACTGAACCATCCTACCAAATTTCAAATCATTCTCATGTATGGTTCCTGAGAAAAGCTTGACGGAAATTCGTACGGACGTACGTACGTACGTACGGACGGACAGACATGAGTAAAACTTAATGCCCCCCGACATGTTGTCGCGGGGGGGGGCATAAAAATAACACCAGTTTCAGCTCTGAACGCGGGCGGGTTTTTTGGTTAGTGCGGGCAAAAGAAATTTATATTTTCTCCTTTAGATACAATTTCACGTGCAGGTGGTCTGACGAAAAAGTAATTAATTCGGCGTGGCCTCAGTGATCATCGTTGAATCAACGTCCGTTTTCAACGTTGTTGCAACGTTCACATGCAACCTAAAATCAACGTTGATTCAACGTACTGATTTCAAAATTACAACAAAGTTTCAGACAATAAATTTTCTTACGCCTGACGCGCGTTTCGTCAATTCAAGACTCGTCAGATGCGCTCTACCAATTTTTTTTTAAAGCCAAACTATATCCAGATTATGAAGAACATTGAACAATAAAATCAAAATACCAAACGGGAAAAACCAAATTATGACTAAGACCAACCAATTCCTGGGGTAGGCAGAACCTTAGGGCACAGGGACTTGCTCTCCTTTATCAATATTTTGTTAGAGTCAATGTGGGGTACGAAAAAAATACACAAGGGAGATACTACTTTCACCACCCCCTTTTCTTCAATTCAAATTTCTTTTTATCATTTCATTAATCTCATACCTTTTCCTGTATGATTCGTTTCATGGATGATTTGCCTTTCCAAAACACCCAAATATATCTTCATGCATTGCATTTTGGCCTCAAAATCGGGCTTTGTTCGGGCAATTTTGTAAAATTTGGCAATCGCTTGGACATGAAAAGCGTTACGTCCCTGTGCTTAGGGTTTAGAAAATCGGAACGGATAATTTATAGCTCTGATGCCTTTTACAACACAAGTGTTGATGCTATAGCGGGCTAACCTCGCTAAATAAAAACTCCACCAGCAGCGCTAACCTTCATTGATTTTAGAAAATTTACAACAAAATTCCAGAGTGAGACAATAAATTTTGCTATGCATTAAGGCACTTGAACGTTGATAAAAGGTTTAAGTGCCTGCTGGGCAGTGCCGGGCATTATCATGACTTTAAAAGGATAAATTGCAATATTTAATTTTAGGAATTGAGATAAGATAACTCAATTTTAACCTAAACACGTAAATATCGCGATAATTTTTCGCAATTACCCTTTATGTTAATGATTGATATCGGCATCGACAGGCCAAAAGTTGCGATATAGATAATATTTTATCACAACAAACGTCAAAATTATCTCGACGAATTGCGATAAATTATCGTGACTACAAGAGGTAAAATTCGTATTATGTCGACAAAATGACCAAATTATCACGACTTTTCAAGATAAATTATCGCAACATATTTTTTTCGCGATGACAGAAATAGACTTCCATACGTTATAACGGGTTTAATCAAGACAATACGAGTCCACTATACGCTTCGTACGGAAGCGTATATGCGCCTCGTGTTGTCTAAATAAGGCGTCTTATTAAGACAATTGCCTCATTATTTAGACGGAACTATTGCATTATATTGCAATTGAATGCTACAAACAAAACGTTTTACTTTCTTGTTTTAAGAATATGAGCATGTTATTAACATCGCTTTATTTTTCTGCATTTATTTATGAACCTATATATTTATAAGATGGTTTATTTTAACAAATAAATCTATTATTAAAGCATTATTATTGTGTTACATAGCAACAATGTTAGAAAAATAAGGCAAGATATTTGCTTAAAAATTAAGGGGAATTCCAAAAATTCCCTTTTATTCATGGAAAATAATAGTGCGCATGGCTCAAAAGATTGCACGTAATGCTCACTCGAGCGAAAAGCTCTACAGTATTTGATCCCACTAAATTTACCTTATGCTGATTTAAAAATTCTCATGGTCCATGCAGAAGTGAAAACTATAAAATTCACAATACTGTTGTAAGTTTTATACCCCCCACTAGAGGGGTACATATTGCAATCACTTTGTACGTCTGTCTGTCCGTTACACAATTTGGTCACAGTTTTTTTTCAGCTTCTACAGAATGGTTAGATTTAAAATTTTGTAAACAACTTCAGCATGATGAGTAAGTAACATGCTTCCACTTTCTAGGTCAGACGTGATAGAAATTTTCTGTTTTCTTTGGCTCGTTTCGCTGCGCGCCACTCGCAAAAAGACTGAAAACTTCTATCACTCGTGAAAGATCAGCCAGTCTTTTCCAAGAACTTATGTCAGAACCTTTAAATCTTTTTCAATTTTTAGGCAGAGCCTTATAGCGTCATAAAGCTATCTGATTTTCGCGTTTTTTTTTCGTCTAGACAGGGTAAATCGGTCAGTCAATATTGCTACCAGAGGATCTATTACAGAACATTATTTGTGTATTGTATTTTAAATGTTATACGTATTGTCTAAAATAGGAGGTACATATTTATACCCCCAACATAAATGCGATATAAATGTGCACTACATATCGTGTATCAATACTCGTTGACGTTTACTTAAGCATTTTTTACCTTTGACCTTTGATCAAGTGGGCGGAGCTTAATTACAGATTTCTTAACAAATGTGTAAGTGTGCGGAGGAAACAAACAAAATGATGTGCTATATTTCAAGTTTATGAAACACAGATCGTTCTTTATTTTTAGTGCTTAGATTTAGCTCTGCCTTTAAACGCTTTAGCGCTTTGATTTAAATATCAGTTCTATTAATTAAACGATTATGATGAATATCGATCATTGACCCCCCATATTTAGTATTTAAAATATGGAACCTAACTAAAGTCGTTCAAATGTAAAACAAAAGTAGTAATGACCTTATTTTCTATTAAGTGGTGTCGATCTTCCAAAGACACATTTATTGGTGAAATATCATTGATCAAACACGTAGTACCCGAGGTATGGTCCTAACCAATAACCTATTCAAGTTGTTACAGGGCTGAGGCTGACGGACGAACAGGCGGACACGATTATATCTATATGTTCGACCTGCTTACATACGTATCAGGGCATACTTAGAATAACTTATAAATGGAAAATTTTAATTTTAGCAATGACAAAGATAACGATAGTCACAATATTATGTAGGATTCAACAAGTTCATACGTGATGAACTAGATAAAAAAAATGCCACAAAACCTTTGATTGGTTTTATTTCTTCAAATCATGTTTAAAATTTCATAATGCACCCTTTACATGATTACTTTTGTGCACTTTGTTATCATTTGTTTACCCTTCTTTGGCAAAACAAAGTTTTGACAACCTTCCTAACAACACGCAATTCTTTAAATATTTTGCCTGGGTTAATGCTTTTATGTATTTCTTTTTTTTAAACCAATCGATAAAACATTAAGTCACTTTTAGAGACTAAGCAAAACTAAACGAGATTTCATTTTACATGACTTAACGTCGCGCGATTTGACTTAGCAAATATTGTTTTGTGTCCCGTTTTCAAATGAAGATTCAGAATTTAGGTTGATAAATCCTTCATACATGTCCAATGGCGTGTTATAGTTATGACTAGACATAATATTTTTCATGTCCTTCCATTTTTCCTCATTTTCGCTATTAACCAAGTTTTCCTCGTGAATCAAATGTATTTTCATAAGTAAAGCGGCAATGGAAACATATACGTCGTCTAAGAATATAGGTTTAATGTATGGGAAAGCTAGTTTTAGCTTCACAACCACAGCAGAGTGTGTCAAGATGGATCCACCAGACAAAAAAGGAGGCAACGATTCGAAGGGGTACTCGTCTTCGGATATGTACCATTTGCCATATTTTGAACTTTTAGATCGAACCGGCAGCCTATTGCATTGTTTATACCCGAACATGACATTTTTGTCGTTTTGAAGATGTTTCCTTGAATATTGGAGAACTTTTTGAATATTAACAAAATAATCATCGTCCACGAATAAGATGAATTTATGTCCGCTACAACTAGTTGAAACCCAGTTATAAGCCATGTGCGTTTTTATGATGTTGTTTCTATACACATCCTCGAATGAGCCTTGGATGATATCATTGTGATCTTCGTGCTCATTTTTCACAGATTCATTATATTTTGATGTAGTACCTAAGATAAAGACAATTTGTACCTCTTTCTTACGACAAGATCCCCAAGTTTGTCTGATGGTTTCTCGTTGGTAGACGTGTCCGACATGTGACTTGATGACAATGATAAGTTCACTCTGCTTGTGACATCTAACATTGTATAAAAGACTGAATTCTGACAACAAATTATTGATAGGTTTAGTCCGAGTGGAGCCACGAGCCAGAATTTCATGGACTATTTCAGAAACATTATACAGGGGGTATTTATGTTTGAACGTTTTGCAGGGTGTAACTTTCTTCTTGTGATTTAATGAAGCAAAGCAGTTCATGAATATATACATCGATACAATCATCACAAAAGTGAACAAACTGGCATATTTTATTCTTTTCCTGATATCCATCCGCTCTGTACTCGTCCCGTCATTCCATAGAAATGTTACTGCAATGACAACAAAAAGCTTAAGGTTAGTGAAGACACCTGACCCTAAAAATAATGCCAAATTTAAAATGTCCAATTTTTTTTTATATATTATTATTAGGTATATATTTTATCTTGTGTAAAAATATTGGACCCCCTTTCCAGGCTTGTTTTCCCAAAATCTAGGCTCAAAGTTTTCCCAAATTACTATAGATTATATAGGAAAGGCCAAATAATTAACATAAGATCTTAATTGTCGCAGAAAAAAATCCACGAATTTAAATCTTATTTTATTTGATAAAAATCAATGAAATACAATATATTTTGAAATAAAATTAAAACTGGGGTCACCAGCTTATTTTTCTGGCAACAATACAAGTCTTTGTAATTTTTGGTGTCATTTTTCAAATGGATTATCTCTCTTGTTTTATTTGAAAATTTTATTATATAAAGGAATGGTTATTTAATTTGTGCTAAAATTAATCAATTTTGGTTAAGTTTTATTAAATAAAACTATTCAACACAAGTTTCAATGTATTTGTGATATTTGCACTTGTTTTTTTTTTCATTTTTAACTGTTTTTGGTCACATGACAGGTGTCCTCACTAACCTTGAAGCAGTTCTTAGTAAATATATAGTAAGTTTTAGTTGTCCAAAAGAGCATAAGAATAAAGTAAAGTAAATTGCTTTTTATGATATTTTACATGATTATGCCTTTACTTGATTTACAATGTAAGCCAGGTAAAAACTTTATTCGGCGAATTTCCAGATATAAAATACCACAAAGAAACATGGGTAAATTAAGTATTTATTACCAAAATTAATCAAAATGTAATTTTAAACATGGTAATAAAACATTGATTTTATGTGATGCAATAAAATCTGTCATTAATTATTCAAGTTTTCAACTAGAAAAATATCAGTCATCTCAAATGCAGAGAAATAAGAAAAGATCATAGAACTATCAAAATTAAAAATTAATTTCAAAGAAAATCTAAACATAATCTCAATAGAATTGTAAATGCTGTTATCATAAAAATACTCGATACTGATGATGCAACTGGTATGTGAAAGGTAACAAGGTTAATATCAAACACAGGGACATTTTTTGTCAGCAAATTTCTTTGTAGTGTTGTATAAATCTCTTGACACTGACCGAAAACAATTGAAAAGTCTGTGTAAAATATTATTATGAATTGCCCAAATCCGTAAAGTAAGGCGGACCGAGTACACATTTAATTTTCCCTCTTTGTTCCATTCTATCACCAGAGGAGCGTCTATCAACACTGACTGATAGATTGCTCTTTGTTCAATAAAAGAAAATTTTAATTTAAAAAAAATGCACCTGCTCAAACCAAATGTTTTTAAACACACTTTCTTATTACTACAATTGCAAACAAATTCTCCTTTAACAGATACCAAACCTTTTTGTCAGTTGAAAATCCGAAAAGCAAAACTGCCCCCCCCCTTATTGTTTTTGTACAATAAAGAATTGAATTTGGATTTCTTAGGATTTCTTTAAATTTCTTCATTACTGTGACATCAATTTGAGACTAAATCAACCTCTAAAAGTAAATATAACGCACACAAAATACTTTTTCTTGAAAAAAATATTTTGTTTAATTTTTTTTGGAAAAAAAAATTGTCTTTGATCCAGAAAGAAAAAAATAAATTGTTTTGGTGAGACTTGGCTGCACAGCGTAAACAAAATTGCGACTGATAAAAAAATTGTTTTCGGCGTCGTTCAAAAAAAATTCTCATCTTCGAAAAAATAAATTGTCGATGGGCTAAAATCCATACCCCCGGAATTTCAAGTGGTTGCTGCCTAGGAAAAAAAATCATATTTCTGTTGGAAATGCTTTTCACGAAGATTGTTTTTTTTCTTAAATGTGTTTTATTAGTGTCGTTTTGACTCTGTTATAAAACAAATACATCTAAATTAGTAAGTGTTGATTTTTATATATACATACTATATGTAAAAAACAGATAAAGATATCATTCATTCTAAATAAAATCTGTGTTGCCATTAAACTCAATAAATATTATCAATTTATTTTCCATACCGACTAGATACGATAACGTGAGGGAACTTAGTGGACTGAGGGTCACGTTATCATATATCCACACCAACCAAAAACTCTTTCTTGACAGGCAACCAATTTCTTTCAATCTTAACCTATCTTGTTTATCATTCGAAACTCTCCACAACAAGTTTATATTTTTAAGTTTGGTTTTAAAAGATTCATCTTTTCATTTATGTTTTAATTAGATCTGTATCGCGCCTTTAGAAATAAACAAATTGTAATTCAGTTTCAAGATGATCGTTTAAACAAAAAACTTTATATGGACCATTTTATACACTGTAAGCAAAAAAAAAAAGAACATAAAAATCGTCAACTGTATAAAAAAGGTCAATAATACAAAAAATAAATAAATCAAAAAATCAAAAGGGAATACAAGTAGAAGAATTGTTTTTCAGATTTGTGTTTTTGTTGGGTCCATTGTTTAAAAAAATTATCAAATATTCTTACACATTTTAGTTCAAGCTAATTTCTGATATGTAGAAAAATTAAAATGAAATGTATAGAATAATTAAAATGATGTTAGAAAATAAATTCAAAGTCGAGTGACATATGTCAAAATAGCAAGTGACTGGGAGTTTAACACTGTGACTATACCTTAATATAGATCTGCAGCGAAGTAGAATGGCATATCCTTACTGCAAAGTATTTATGTATCAAATACAGTCAATCTATAGCAATCATAGTTGCTGGGAAAGAGAATATGTTGTCAACAAATTCAGTACACAGACAATCTTAGATTTTTCGGGAAATGTAACTGGGAAGTTTTCATTTTCCCATATGACTCTAAATATACTTTAAATGCAAAGAGGAAAACATAATTTCATTCTTCGTAGACCAGAATTTTAATTTAGTTTTGTCTGTTTTCGAGAAAAAAAATATGCTGAACTAAGTCAGTAATAATAATAATGCCTCATTCATTAGTATTCTTCAATGTACAAATAATCAGTGTAAACAAGTATACAAATAAAATGATGCCAGGCTAACAGTCATGACATGCCTAAAAAGTTTTAATGCAAATACCTTTTAAAATCATTAAAAATTTATATAACCAAGGAATAAAAAAAGCTCACAACAATTCAAAAAATTCATAAAAAAAGAAGCAAAGAGGCACCAATGGGATATTCAAGTGTCAGAAATCCGAAAGGTCACCGACAAAACCAGTAAACACGAACAAGAGCAGCACAAAGAAATAAAAAACATAAAAAACACAAAGTTAACTGAACAGAAATCAACAACGTGAATTCAAGTTTTAACGAGATTGACCTCAAGTGCTTCGGAGGAGTAAGCTCCTTTCTGTAGCACACCCATCGCCCTGCAGTGTGTCGAATCTGGTAAAGTAAAACAAAACAAAACCCTTTGACAAACCAACATCTGCACTCATTTGAGAGATAAAAAATTGGAATAGGCAAAATCAGGAGAGTGTCATAAAGATGTTTTAAATTGTTTTGAGTGTCCTTGTGTTTCTATTTCAGAGTTTGTTATCGTTCGTCAATTTTGCTATTGCCCTTTCTGAATTTGGACAGTCGAATGTCTTATAGGTAATCCTTTGCTTCTTAAATAGATAATATGGAATATTATTTATTTGGAAAATAATTTTTAGATTTTAAAAAACATATATAATAAATAAAACTTACCTTTTATTTTGATTTCAAACTCCTTTTATTTTGGTTCCAAGCTCATTCACTGTGCCACTGTTAGTTTCGTTTAGTGTTTTAAAGTTTAAATTAATTTTTAAAGGCTAAAGAATCTGTGTCATTAGAATTTCAAACTATGTAAAATTAACTTAAGGTTATACTCAAATGTCTATGAGAAAAGATAAAACAAGGAAATCGTTCAATTTCTTATCGAACTTATGCATTTAAATCGGATAAAGCCGGGTTAAAGGTGATTAACATTATTTAATGCCTTAGTGAACTTTTAACAAATAATTTTAGTTGCGAACTGCATCTAAATTGTACAGACATTTTCTAAATTAAGGCCTTTTAATAAATGTCCGAATTTTAGGCATTCTTTAAAATATCTAAATTACAATGGCATATTATATAAATGTCCATTATTCATTAGGCATTCCGGATTTCTTTATACAAAAATTGAACAAATTTCCTGAAATGCATGGACAACAGAAATTCTTAGCAATGAACTCATTTCAGACATGCAAATGTTATAATAAAAGATTTGTTTGATAGGATTAACTATGTGTCAGTAAAACTTCGTGCTTCTTTATGACATATAACAGACATTTATAAAAAGCAAATAGGGGGTTCCTGGGCAAAAAAAATAACCTTATGCTTATGGTAAAAACCAGAGGATTCCGAAAAATGACAACAATCCCATAACATTACCAGCGAGCATCCTTAAACAAGAACTTAATCATGCGTTTAATATAGGTCACATTGATTTGATTTCTAGTGGATTGTGTCGCACTACCCATGACACATCTAATGGTGAAACAGCATTGATCTCAAACATGTAACATCTAAGATATGGACTTCAAAGAAAAAAACGTAACCGAATCTGCTCATTTATAAAATATAAGTTGCAGTGAATTATTTTCCGGTGGATATTGTAGCGTTACCCATGACATATATAGTGATGAAATATCATTGACAACACTGTTGCATCAAGATACAATGAATCTGTAAAAAATGAGGACGAGGGTTATAAAGATATCACAGAAACAATATTATAACAACACATTTTGCTTATGACTAGGTTTCATCTTGTTGTAGCCGACATAAATTTATCTTATTCGTCGACGGTAGTTTCTAGGGTTCGCGTTGTTAATTGCTATTCAGTAGTTTTATGTTTCTGCGTTTAATATGTTGTCTGTTTTTTTTCTGTCCTGTTCTTGTTTGCGTTTACCGATTTTGTCTCTACCCCAAAAGTTCTTCACAACAACAACAATATTCGGATCTAAACAATGCAATAAGCAAACGGTTCAATCTAAAGTTCAAAATATGGCGAATGGTACATATCAGAAAAGGAGTATCCCTTCGAATCGCTGCCCCCTTTTTTGACACATTCTGATGTGGTTATAAAGCTTAAACTAGCTGTCCCATACATCGAACCTATATTCTTAGATGACGTGTATTCTTCTTATGAATATATAATTGATTCGCGAAGAAAACTTGATAAATAGCGGTGATGGAAAAAAATGGAAGGACTTGAAGAATATATTGTCTAGTCATAATTATGACACTGGATTATACATGCATGAAGGTTGGGTCAACTTTAATTCTGAATCTTTATTTGAAAAGTGGAAACAAAGAATTATTTGCTACGACATATAGGAATGGTGATGCAACGTGTTAAGAAATGCAATCTCATTCATTTTTGCTGAGTCCTTAAAACTGACATATTTTCTGTAAATTAGATGAAATTGATTTTTAAAGGTATATCAAAGCATTAACCCAGACAAAATATTCAATAGGTTGCATGATATTTGAAAGATTGTCAAATAAAAACTTAGTTAACAAATGATAACGTTTTATGCTGAAGTGCACTAACTAGACGCCAACTCTATTTGCCTGAGCTTACCTAGTGTTGTTATGCAATAAAAAGGACACTAAGATTTCAAATATACGTTATACCAGTACATTGATTTTACGAGAATGCCAAAAAACCTTAATTTTGATACAGAAACTATATGTTTAGATGTACATCTCGCAAATTAATCTCAATGAAAACTTTCTACAACGCTCTATGACAAACATTTCAATCTTTCCCTTTTTGTGAAGCAACATTCCATTCTCTCCAGATTATGGATTTTACGTACCTCAATCGATTCACTATTCCAGAGCTTGAGGGGCTTACATCGGTTTCCCTGGCTTGGCGTCTCGTCTGACAGAAATATTGCTAGTACAATGTTATGTTGATAATCAGTTGTTGCCGGATTCTATCTCTCAGACGTGTGCAGATGTTTGTTTTTTTATAATGTTTTGTTTTGTCTTCCTTTATCGGAATAGACAAAATATAATTACTATTGACAGCGCAACGGGTTTGTATTTTGGAGCACTTGAATTCATTTTGGTTCGACTTGAGTTCTGTAGCAAATTACATTTATTAGCCTTAACTTCAGATTTGCACTTGAAAGACGATTAAATACTTTCTGCAAATTGGCAAGATGATGGTCAAACGATTTTCCTATTACCACAAAGCAAAGCTACTTCCCATTGTAGCCCTTCTAATGTCATCTCTATGATGCGACTAAAAGTTCCAGCTGCGTCGCTAATGCTGTTTTCTCTTTATCTGCTTCTTCTAGTGGCACTTGATGGTATGCCATATCCAAGTCTAACGACGAATAATATTTGGACCCTTCTAACGCATCTAAATTCTCGACAATTCTCGTGAGTGGATACGCGTCCTTGATGGTCTTCTCATTTAATTTTCGATAGTCTACACACATACGTCAAGATCCGTCTTTTTTCTGTACCATGACTGTCTGTGATGACCATCGACTTTTCAGACCATTCATTTCTAATTTCTTCACTTCTTCCTCCAGGCCCTTACGCTTATACAAAGGTATCTTGCGGGGTGGCTCTTTTATAGGATTGTCATCTTATTGTCTGGAACTTTGTTGTCATTTTTATTTCGAAAACACGTGAAGGTTAGCACTGCTGGTGGAGTTTTAATTCCCCGAGGTGATCCCTCTCCGGCACCAACACTTTTGTGTTGGAGAACACATTAAAGCTTAATTCATCCGTTTAAATTTCAAAATTGTCTAACCCTAAGGTTCTTCCTACCCCAGACATAGGTTGATCATCTTAGTAATAATTTGGTTCCCCATTTTGGTAATTTTGGTTTTATTGTTTTATGCTCTTCATAATCATATAGTGTTTGGCATTTTCAATATTTTTGGTAGAGCGCCTCTGATGAGTCTTGAATAGACGAAACACGCGTCAGGCGTAGCAAAATTTATTGTCTGGAACTTTGTTGTCATTTTAATTTCGAACATACGTGAAGGTTAGCACTTCTGATGGAGTTTTAATTCCCCGAGGTTAGCCCGCTTCGGCACCAACACTTTTGTGTTGGAGAACACATCAAAGCTTAAAATTATCCGTTTAAATTTCAAAATTGTCTAACCCTAAGGTTCTTCCTACCCCAGACATAGGTTGATCATCTTAGTAATAATTTGGTTCCCCATTTTGGTAATTTTGGTTTTATTGTTTTATGCTCTTCATAATCATATAGTGTTTGGCATTTTCAATATTTTTGGTAGAGCGCCTCTGATGAGTCTTGAATAGACGAAACACGCGTCAGGCGTAGCAAAATTTATTGTCTGGAACTTTGTTGTCATTTTTATTTCGAACATACGTGAAGGTTAGCACTTCTGATGGAGTTTTAATTCCCCGAGGTTAGCCCGCTCCGGCACCAACACTTTTGTGTTGGAGAACACATCAAAGCTTAAAATTATCCGTTTAAATTTCAAAATTGTCTAACCCTAAGGTTCTTCCTACCCCAGACATAGGTTGATCATCTTAGTAATAATTTGGTTCCCCATTTTGGTAATTTTGGTTTTATTGTTTTATGCTCTTCATAGTCATATAGTGTTTGGCATTTTCAATATTTTTGGTAGAGCGCCT
The DNA here is from genome assembly GCA_963971305.1 of Arcuatula senhousia. NCBI lineage: Eukaryota > Metazoa > Mollusca > Bivalvia > Mytilida > Mytilidae > Arcuatula > Arcuatula senhousia. The sequence goes on from CAXARO010000839.1 coordinate 15,562, forward strand.
CTGATGAGTCTTGAATAGACGAAACGCGCGTCAGGCGTAGCAAAATTTATTGTCTGGAACTTTGTTGTCATTTTAATTTCGAACACACGTGAAGGTTAGCACTGCTGGTGTAGTTTAAATTCCCCGAGGTTAGTCCGCTCCGGCACCAACACTTTTGTGTTGGAGAACACATCAAAGCTTAAAATTATCCGTTTAAATTTCAAAATTGTCTAACCCTAAGGTTCTTCCTACCCCAGACATAGGTTGATCATCTTAGTAATAATTTGGTTCCCCATTTTGGTAATTTTGGTTTTATTGTTTTATGCTCTTCATAATCATATAGTGTTTGGCATTTTCAATATTTTTGGTAGAGCGCCTCTGATGATTCTTGAATAGACGAAACGCGCGTCAGGAACTTTGTTGTCATTTTTATTTCAACTGTATCTTATGGGTCTCCATACTAGGTTTTCCAACTTCACCCGGGCGGACAAAATAGGCTTCATTCAAACAGAGAAACTTTTTCAGCTCCACCTTCTCCTTCTCATTGAGATGTTTGCGGCCCTTTTCAAAAACTGGGAAAACATATTCTGGCATGTTTCCAACATCGATTTCTACAATTTCAAGTACATCAAACCCACCTTCTCTTCCAGAACTCCTCAGGTCCAAAGTTGGTCCTATTCCGTTAGCAGGTGTAAACAACGCCATATGAGTATTTTTGTATACCTGAACATCTTGCAGACCCGGTTTATATACTCTGGTGTAAACAATGTCATTGACAGCATCTACTAGAGTTCTGGCTATTGCTTAAAGATGTCGCTCCATGAACGGACGTTCTGGTGTCAAGATACCCAAAGAACTGGAGGTCAGGTGACCATTTCTCCGGTTGGTTAAACCTGATGTGATCACTGCCTCATCGGGACGATGGTACTCTAACTGTCTCCACAGCAATAACTCTGCTCGCACTGTCTGAAAGAAGCAGAGGTACCAATGTGGTATCCGAATGTCAAAAGTCCGAAAGGGCAGAGACTAAACCAGTAAACACAAACAAGAACGGGACAAAAACAGACAACACGTAAAACATGGAAACACAAAACAACTGAATATCAATCAACAACGCGAACTCCAGTCGAAACAAGAGTGAACTCAGGTGCTCCGGAAGAGTAAGCAGTTCCTGCTTGCTATAGCACACCCGAACTTCTGCAATGGCACACGGCTGGCTACCTTTTATGATGAAAGACGCTTCATCATGGTCCAACACACAGCGATTGGTTGTAATAAAGTTCTCGACAATCAAGTTATTGCGGACTCCGCCCACAACTACGTCCTGTTCAAACACATGGTCCCCAAACGTCATCCTCATAACAGCTCTTCCACAACACTTCAACTTCTGTCCAGAGGCTGTCGCGTAGTTACCGCCTACTGGTTCTAACCTTTGTTTATCAATGATATCGTCAAAAGTATCCTTAGTTATAAAGGTGCTCCTAGAACAGGTGTCTATTTTCCATTCAACAGTGGTACCTTCGACCAAACCTCTAACTGTCATACTCTTAACGCTTGCAACTTTTGCAGGCAATGTCTCCGTATGGGATCCTAAAGTCCTCTTATTGGAACTCATCTCCCTCGGACTCGTACGACTTAATTCACCCTCAGCCTTTTCCTTTCTTTTCCGTTTCTTCTTAAATTTAGGCCTTTTGAGGTCGACCGGTACATGGCCATCTGTACCGGTCACATCTAGTTTAACGGCTCCTTCTTTGGTTCCTCAGTAGCCACCCTTATAGGACCACTTAGTTCCAGCCGACTTCTGTTCGGGAAATAAGGTCTCCTTCTACCTCGTCCGCGGGGCAACCGAAAGAGATGGTGTCCAACTCCTCCGAACCTATTCGGGTACCTGTAGCGATGCCTTAGTTTACCTGACGCCTTCCGTCCTTGTCCGTGCAAAGCAGGACTGGTTGGAGCTGCGGCGTCCGAAGACTCCGGCATTCCTCCGTGTGTCAAGTGACCTTCTTGCTCGAACATGCATTTACCACCTTGCCAATCTGGTTAGTTAGATCACTTTCTAATACAGTCGTCCTGGGATATACACTGCAGTTTGGGCAACTTCGGATCTTCCTGCACATTTGATTCAAAAGACTAATGAGAATCAGTAAGAAATAAATAGCTAATACCGCCAAAACTCCTTTCATCACATACTCTTGGGACAATTGTACTTCCCTGTTGTTCGGGAAGTAAGCCCAGGTAAATGCTTCAACTACACTGCTAACGGTCATCAAACCAAACCAGATCAACCAAAATTTCCCTCATCAATTGCTCTCTTCGCAGACTCCAATTGTTCCTCATCGTATTCTTCTGTGTAAACTTCGGGTATCGCAGGGTACCTTCTTGGGGACGTTACCCTACCAGGGGCCTTACTTCTAGCACTGGACGTTGGATACGGCGAACCATGGAATCCAGAATCAGCTGACTGGAACAACTGTGTTCTAATGTTACTAACTGGTCTTAACTCATAAGGTGTATAAGCTTTGTCTGAATTCCTCCTTTTAAGACTGGGAGTATCCATTGCACTGATTAGAAAGTACAGTAAGTATGAATATGGCGAAATTGTTAAGTCACACAAGTTGAATCAGTCAATTCAACAAATCCCACCGCTGCCACCAATATGACGACAGAAAAAAGGGGTGTGGGGCTTTGACCAAGCTACTGTCACATGATACAGTGCCGTTAAGTAAGAAAAGATTAAGTGAGAGCTCGTGATTCCCTTTTATACCATCCTCCCAAACAACCTTGGCATACTCCTAGCGCCAACACTTTCTCACGCAATCATTCTGATGCAACTTTCTGATGAAATACATTGACTCCAAATGGGACCTACAAGGAATAAGATGACTCCCACTATATTAGTATGTACACAAGGAGTACACTAGGAGCACAAGAAATCATGGTCTTAGTTGACCTTTCCCGACCTTAATAAAGGACAAATCTGGTATTTATCTGAGAACTATAAAATAACTGTGGTGTTGACATAATTATGCCAGAACCCTGCTAGTATGAGCTATGATGAAACTAGTAAACTTAAGTGACCTCAAGCTACTCCTGAAAATAGGAAAATAACCTACAGAATTACAAATACCAAAACGCGGGTATAAACGGTTAATTTGGATATGCTATATATCGATATTTCAAGGAGTAACCTCTCATCAGTAGCATTTGATTCAAAACATTGGAAGGTCATATTCCAAAACTGTTGACAACGAAAAGTACTCAAAACCAAAACGTTCGAACAAGGAAGCCAAATCCAGCACCGAGGATATCGACCATGTGCATTACAAGGAAAGAAACCTGGTGTTTTAAACAATTTTGAATTTAAAAATCGAAAATTTCTGCGACAAATATATATATATAGAAATTTTATGGTAAATCGTGTCAGACAAGTCTGACGACCAGGATTGTGATTACCCTCGGGGACCTCTGGTCCACCAGCAGCGGTTATCGCCCAGTGGTTTCAAAATTACAAATACCAAAACGCGGGTATAAACGGTTAATTTGGATATGCTATATATCGATATTTCAAGGAGTAACCTCTCATCAGTAGCATTTGATTCAAAACATTGGAAGGTCATATTCCAAAACTGTTGAAAACGAAAAGTACTCAAAACCAAAACGTTCGAACAAGGAAGCCAAATCCAGCACCGAGGATATCGACCATGTGCATTACAAGGAAAGAAACCTGGTGTTTTAAACAATTTTGAATTTAAAAATCGAAAAATTCTGCGACAAATATATTAGAAATTTTATGGTAAATCGTGTCAGACAAGTCTGACGACCAGGCTTGTGATTACCCTCGGGGACCTCTGGTCCACCAGCAGCGGTTATCGCCAAGTGGTTTCAAAATTACAAATACCAAAACGCGGGTATAAACGGTTAATTTGGATATGCTATATATCGATATTTCATGTAGTAACCTCTCATCAGTAGCATTTGATTCAAAACATTGGAAGGTCATATTCCAAAACTGTTGAAAACGAAAAGTACTCAAAACCAAAACGTTCGAAATCATACAAAATGAATTAGGAATTTAAAAACCAAAATTCATTTCATTATTCCCATGTTATTTATTCATTTTATAGAATGCATAAAAAGTCATTATTTCATTAAAATGTCTTAGATAAAAAGATGTCTGTAAAGTTATAGATACAGTATGCATTTAAAATGTTGGTCCGTTTAAAATTCATCCAAGGCGATAGATAAATAAGAATGTTAATAACCTTTACCCCCGACTTTATCCGTTGGCGTTCGATTTAAACGCAAAAATTCGATAAGAAATTGATTCATTTTTACATAGTTTGGAAATTTTACAGGAACAAATGCAGAAGCCTTCATAAGTAAATTTAAAATTTGAAATTCTAAACGGACTTCTTGTTGTCAGTGACGGTGAATGCGTTGAAACCAAATGAAAGGGTAAGTTTGAGCTCTTTATCTCTATTGTGCCTCACAATTATTTAGTGTTTTGAGTTACCTAACCGTAGATCGCAATAGAAGAGAGAGGTTTCGCATCATAAAACCCGGTTCAACCCACCATTTAATTCGAAATGCCTGTACCAAGTCATGACGATTGCGATCTTCAATTTCTCTTTGCCTAGTTTTGTCTTTTGTTCTTGGATATATGAGATTGATCATCCCAGCTCGGTAATTTTGTTGTTACCTTTATTTATTTATATATGTCATTTAAGACCTGCATTATTTTCAAAATGGATTAAATTTCCATATCGTGTTTTTAAGAAGCAGAGAGGTACCAAACTGGCAAAATTCCGAAAGAGGAAGGACAAAAAACAATACACACAAAAAAACGGTTTATTTTGTTATGCTGATCATCAGCATTGGAAACAAACAAAAAAAACAAAAATATGAAATGAAAAGTTATTAAAACCAAACAGTTCGCACAGGAAAGCCAAATCCAGCACCGAGGATAAGTAGAAAGAAACCTGGTGTTTTAAACAATTGGAAATTTCAATGACAAAAAAAAAAATAGAAATTTATTGGTAAAATCGTGTCAGACAAGTCTGACACGATTTTACTTGTGATTACCCTCGGGGACCTCTGGTCCATCAGCAACGGTTATCGACCCAGTAGACCAAAAAAAAAAAAAACAAAACAAAACAAAACGGGTAAAATACGGTTAATTTAGTTATGCTGTATATCGATATTTCAAGGGGTAACCTCTCATCAGCAGCATTTGAATCAAATATTGGGAGATGAAAAACCAAAAAAAAAATGGAATGAAAAGATCTCAAAATTCAATAAACACGAATAAGAAAAGCAACAAGAAACAGAAAGTGAGCTAAAGTGCCCCGGAAAGATAAGCTGTTCTGCTTGGTGTAAAACACCCTTCGCTAAACCAAATCAAAGTTGCCTAAAATACCTTAACTTAATACAAATGACAACAAAGCTTCAGACAATAAATTCCGCCACGCCTGACGCGCGTTTCGTCTATTCAAGACTCATCAGAGGCGCTCCACCAAAATATTGAAAATGCCAAACATTAACATAAATCTCCCTGTTTAACTTATAACGTTTGTTAGGATTTCAGTGGTTTAAACTTTTTCTATCTTTTTATAAAATTTTTGAATTTATAATGTTTTTTATTCCTTGATTATATTATTTTTAAGTGGTAATAAAAGTTACGTATCTTAAAGTTCTAATAATCATTGCATAAAGTTAATTCTATTCATTTTTTTTTAAAATCTTTCAGTCAGAAATGAAAATGCAGAACGAAGGAAATATCCATAGCCTCCCATAATAATCAAAAGGTTACTCCCAAAATCAAAACAAAATAAAAATCAGAAGTTCAGCACTTTAAGATAGATAGAAACTGGTTGCCAGCCTGGTCAATATAGACAAATTGATTGATTACATTTATTGAAAGTTTATTGGCGAATTAAATTTAATCAAGTTAGGATTTTATCTATATCTATTCTATACATAGAGAATGTATGTATTTTTGTTTGTATGCACATTTATTCTCTCGGATTAAGATATATATTAGTTTTATAACAGTCCAAAAACGATAGTAAAAAACAAGATGAAGAGAACCCAATTATAGTGAAGACAGATTTCCAACAGAAACTGGATTTATGTGTTGCATACTTATTCATAGCATCAAAGACTTATGTTTCTTTTTTCTCCTTTGTTTGGTTTGGATGCCTTAAATTTAGGAAATATTTTACATCATAAATCTGTTACGGCACAAATTCTTCCTTATTTCAAAGACAAAAGTATTCCAATCATCTCTTATACCTATACTTCCACTATTGCACCCAAGGTTTTCAACTACATGTAAACAAGTGTTGCAGGACTGCTTTTGTGAAAAGTCCCCATTCAATTATGGTCCCTCTGGCCACGTTATCACTGGTGACCTGAACGTCGTGGAAAATGACTGACTTCGCGATGTTTTGGCTAAAAGACCAAAATATCGTGAGCCTAGACGTATAAACTGGAACCATAATTTTAAAACAATTATAGATTCAGTTGAAGACTATGCCAGAAGATGGACCAAGAAAGAACAGGAGAAAGAAAATGACGTTTTTTTTTTCAGAGTGGGTTAAAGATGTGAGGTCATTGATTTTGAAACGAATCAATTCGCTCAATAGGCACTAAAGCAACATCCATTTTTAACAACGCTGATGTTGCAGAAACACTGTCCACCTTACATGACAAATATGTTGTACCTGCAGAAAAAGCACCAAATAACATCATATTTGTGTACAAGAAATACTATATTGACTGCTTGACAGCTGAATTAGGAGTTGGTTTGACCAGCAATAGCTCCACATAAACAGCTACATCACTGTCTAAGGAGGAAATTATGGACAATCACAAATATGTCATTTCCTCCTTTGGGCTCTTTGTTGGTGCTGAAAGTGATGACATTCCATCCCTGTTTTGGATTCCCAATTACAAAAAAAAAATCAATGCAAACAGCGCTTCACTGCAGGGTCTTCAAAATGTACCACTAAACCTCTCCAGTTCTGTTGACTTCAATACTAACGGCAGTAAAATCCGGCCTCCAGCAATAATATGATTGTTGTTCTTCTAGAAATGTTGTCGATCAAATATGGATCCTAAAGAATTCGAAAGAACTATTGAAGATTCTAAGTTCAAATCAGTTTCATCTTGCAACAGCATCAAAACTTTCGATTTCTCCACTCTTTACACTTTGTTGTCATTTGTATTTCTTTTCCACATGAACAACTCAAATCACGATTGACACAGCTGATTAAACGCAGCTTTTTCAAAAAGGATGGAAAACGCAGGTACAAATATCTAGTAGTCTATTATACCACGCCTTACTTCGTCATCAACGAGTCTAAGAAAAATAACAAATATACAGAAGACCAAATAATCGACATGCTCAATTTTCTCTCACTCTCAGGGAAGACTTTCAACTGATTTGTTTCTTCATTCATATGAAGCAGATAGACTTCTTACAATCTTTTCTAGACAAAAGGGATCGTAGACTAGCTCTCTCTTTTAACCTCACGTTCCGTTATATTGATGCTGTCCTTTCACTGAACAATTAGACACAACGGACTCTTGAAATTGACTCCCAAGGAAGACTTTCAACAAAGCTCTATGACAAACGTGATGACTTCAACTTTCCAATCGTCAACTATCCCTTCTTGTGTAGCAATAATCCGTCCGCTCCGGATTATGGAGTTTTCGCATCACAGTTGATTCGTTACTACAGAGCTTGCGGTATTTACATCGATTTCCTTGGCAGAGCGTCACGTTTGACACAGAAATTGCTAACACAGGGTTATGTTGCTCCACGGTTGCTGTCTTCACTCTAGAAATTTTACGGTAGACACAATGCACTCGTAGACAAATATGGGATTTCTATCTCTCAAATGAGTGCAGATGTTGGTTTGTAGTAGAGTTTTGTTTAGTCTTCATTTGATACACTGGATTGGAAATTGGCAGCACGAAAAGTGTGCTACAGCAGGCAGGAACCGCTTACTCTTCCGGAGCACCTGAGTTCACTCTTGATAAGACTTCTTTTGCATATTTTTTGCATGATTTTTGTGTTTAACATCACCTCTGAAACTCCTGAGGGTATATTTTCCCATGCGGTATTATACTATTATCACCCTAGTTGCTGTGTGACCCAGATGCTTCTTTCTAGAGAAAGTAATGTCACCCAAGGGCTTGTCCCGAGTGTACCTTACTTTTCGAGGGAAAGAAGTTCTGGGTCACAAACCAACTCGTGTGATAACTGTTATATGATGTCGAATATTAATAGCATATACAAGACAGGAAAAAAACCATCTGATTAATCAAGATGGAAAATCTCACGAGCGGGTGACCTTACCATGGGCACAATGGTTACTGGTTGATACAGCAAAATAGCACATGTCACGTGGTGTCGTCTCTGTGAATCACAATATGAGTATATAATATCGGGTATTAACATAAGACTCTATTGCCCGATTTTGCTATTATACTATCTTATCATTTTACCCATACTTTCTTACACT
>CAXARO010000840.1:0-29267 GCA_963971305.1 Arcuatula senhousia
CATTTTAAAAAGGGAATTTGTATTTTATTCCCTTTTGAAGCTGCTGACACAGAACAGCATTTAATCATTATATTGCCGTAATTCGTAGAGTTTTCCTCTTTTTCACTATGAATAAACTCGAGCTTTGAGGTAAAGTATGCATTTATTTATAAAATATGATCTATGTTTGGTCTTAAGACCAAATAAATTGTTCAAATAATAACAAAATACCAAGAAATTGGTCTTAGGACCAATAACAAAGTAACAGATGCTAGTCTTTAGGAGATTGTATTCAAACAATAGTCTCGATGTATTTTTACATTCGCTTCGATAAATTTGGTTCAAAGACCAAAAGTTATATTATTTTACAATACTTTAAATACAAAAAAAAGACAAACACACACATTATGAATTTGATCTTCAGACGAATAAATCTAAGTTGGGGCAAAATTGGTCTTTAGACCAATTAAAGCTGAAATTAAATGATGCTAGTCTTAACTTTTATCATTCTTCACAGAAAAATACTTGAACGTTGTAACATAAAATAATTCACTAAAATACAAAAAAATGGTCTTAAGACCAAGAGAAGGAATCATTTGTCTTCATATATGTTAACAAATATATTTGGTTCAAAGACCAAATTATGAATTAAGTAAGTATATTAAACAAACTTCTATTGAAAAGTTTTATTGCACGCAACGTGATGCAATAGGCAACTCTTAAACATAAGCAAATCGAAAAAAAAATTGGTCTTTGGACCAAATATTTATACAGGGTTAAGAAATGAAATTCACTCAAAACCGATTGCAAGTTGGTTTTTGACAGTTGCTATAATTGGTCTTTAGACCAAATTCTGATGTTCTATTGAAGTGAATACAGTCAATCAACATCTGCCTTTGTCACTATATACAGTATACATGTATTTATTTAACCAATATAAAACTACATTTTATTATTTATTTGAAATATCCAGAAATCCAACTTGTCTGTGGTTATTTGTACTAACAACTTGCATGTTATAAAGCTTGGATTGAACACTTTTTTCAGATCTTCATAAGTTTAAATAATTTTAAATTGTGATTTCTTTGATGACACATACATATTCAATCATCAAAAGAAGATGTTAAGCAAGTAATGTGTTTCACAATATAAAGTTTGCTAGCGACATGTTGGCATCAAAGTTAAGTACCAAGCGTCCACTGATGATCCTGATTATGTACATTGATCTTCTGTAGGCCATCGAATGTGTTTGAATGGAAGAACCTTTTCAACTCCATCAAGAGTATACTTTACTTTAACATCTAAAAAATAACAACAACAAAAATACCCTTAATTAATTTCTATTTGATCGTACATTTTGTTATCAAAGATAACAAAACTAAACACATTTTAAATTTGCCATTTTTATGTATTTCACCTTGTGTCTCACCACAAGGATGTCAATTTAATGTCAAATTGCATCACCGTCTTAGATTACTAATTTTAGTTTTTATTTTGTACTGAAAACAATTTAAATCCTCGGCATAACCCTAGGGACTTATTATAAGAAGAACTGATGTTTAATTGGTTTCCGATTGTTCTAGTGCTTCATACCTTCAGATCACTTTACGATATATCAACTACACATGGTGTATAGGTATAAAACCCTACGTTTATGCAACTAGATGGAACTCTAAAACAAAGTCTCACATTGTCAAACTAGTCTGTGCTGGAAGTTTTTTTTTCTAATGACTGGTGTCCGATAAATATCACTGAAAACACAGGCTAGTTGACATAAAACGTTTTTTTTTTTTGAATTCAATATAATTATTCAGTTTATCATGATAAAATTATCCAAGAAGTGTATGTTCAGCGTTATCTTGATAAACTTTTTTAAAAGTAAATTTATAACACAATTTAGAAATAGCAATCACGGTCTCCTTATCGAAACCGGGCGATACAGGAAAATTTCTAGACCAGAAAGACTTTGTAAATGTTATAACATCCTTGAAAACGAATTTCACTTTTTCCTTAATTGTACATATTATGATGATTTACAAAATCTGTTTTTCGATAACAGAAAAATTAACAATATCACCCAATTTCCCAACTTTAGTCCTATTAATAAAATAGAATTTCTATTAGTCCATAAAAATGAGTTATTGGCTGATCTGTGTTATTTTAATCAGCAGACATTAGAATTGAGAAACAGGTCTATGTCAGGTAATACTTATTTTCACTTAATATGTTATGATGTAATTGAAATTGTTTGTATGTTTGCTTTACGTTACTGATAGTATTGCTTGGCCCTAATGGGGGAGCAATGAAGATATACTTAATTGTTGCATTTTAAGCATTTATTTTGTCGCTCCCACCATTCTACATTGGATATTAACTTTATATTCCTAGAATATGAGGTAGATGATTAGACAGAATATTGCAATGCTGCCATTACCTTTATCACTTTTGCTAAGAATGGTTGCTCTGTACCAGGTCTTATCTGGTCCCCAGTAGGCTTCTACCTCTTTACCAAGGTTTTTCTATAAAACAAATGTTTAAGCATTATCAGTTGCTTTTGTACTAGCAATATGCAATTTGTATGCTTTTTTAAATTGACCAAAAATGGCCTATTCTGTAAAAATACCCTTATACCAATTGCATGAGTGATGCATTCTACATATTTAATGATTCAATACACTATCCACAGATCTAGACAAAATGTAGAATATTTCAAATCAAGCCGACATTCATCAACTACGTTATTGAGTGCAGATGTTTTTTTTTCCTTTATTGAATATAACACACTGAATTGACCATTAGCAACGCGACGATTCTGCTTTAGCAAGTATAGAAAATGTTTTTGAGGAAAAAAAAAAGCCCGGTAGAATGAAAATGTTTTCTTCTCCGGAGCACCTGAGTTAAACCTCGTTTCTTCTTGATTTGCATTGGAGATTGCTGTTCAGTTAGGGTTAGTTTTGTTTTCTTTTTAATGTTGTCTGTTCTGGTTTGTGTTGTCTGGTTTTGTATTTTACCTTTTGAACTTTTGACATTCGAATGTCGCATTTGTACTTTGCTTCTTACAAAATAACAAATTGAATGCATTTATACATGCATCAAAGCTCTAATAATACATTGTACCTCAAACTCTTCATCATTCTCTCTCTTCCTCTTGAGGGTTTTTGAGGAGGACTCAGTCTTCTTATCCTTTTTGTGGGACCCATATTGCTGGTCCTAAATAAAAATATATTCAGTTAATAATACAAAATGTAACCAAATTCTGAGAAATGTGTTAGCGATTTTGATAGATGAATTAATGATTGCAAAATATGCGCAAAACAATAATCAACGTTTTAAATGATATTTACAGAATTAAGATACCTAAATGTTCATACTCTTACAAAAGTATGGTAAATGAACAAATGATGCAGATAGGATAAAGGAAATAGAGAATATATACGAACGTTTTTGATATGTTAATACAAAATAAGCTGTCTATAAATTAGAATGACTAAATGATAGAAAAATGAATAAATTGAAAACGGGTATTTGAAAAATTGATTTGGCAAAATTTCTCGAGATCTACCTCCCAAATGATGCAGATAAGATAAAGACGAAATGTACATTATAATTCCTAATACAATAAACATGATAAAAAGCATTGTCAAGTCAGAAATACCACTGTTCCTATTCAAAATGTTTTTGTTGGTACAAGCTGACCATTCGAACATCTTATGTTGAAAAATAATATATGCAATAATTGAACAACAAAGTGTATTTTAAAACTGCAGGATTAAATTAAACTTGACATGTGTAGATATCCTCTTATATTATTACATTATCTTCCTTTTCCTTTTGCATGTAGTATTTCAGGGATTCTTCCATTTCTTCCACCTTTTTTTCAAGTAATAATTTTGATCCTTCCTGAAAGAAAATTACATTATTCTTTATTGTTATTTAGTAAAATATAAAGATGGACGAAACTTGTCCTCAATTTATTGTTCCTTCTTATAATAATAATATGAATAAAGTTGCAACCTAATGAAATTCGACAGCTTACAAACAATGACGCCATATTGTTTACAATAGAAATCCTGAAGACCGGAGAGATTATGAGAGGTCATGAGCGGATAAACTGAACACTATTTTTCTAATCGCTTATCAGCGCAACATAGTGCATGAAAGACGGCAAGCAGCGACCGCTGGTCATGTTAAGACTGCTGGCCGTCTTCCATTGTAGATTTTATCAATTGCCGTAAATAATTAAATTATATTTTTTATGTAAATACTTACAAGTTCTTCATTAATTTCGTCCATATTTTCAATTTTTATTTCCAAGTCCACAATTTTCTGTTGGAAAAGAAGAGCTTTTTTTCTTTCTGCGTCTAGATTAGCCTTGAGCTTTTCATTTTCAGTTTGTACTTTTCTTAGTTCAGATTCTTTTAGTTTTCCTTCACTGTGACCACTGCAGAAGAAAAAAATGAATAGGGCTACCAGATGCTATAACTACTTGAATCAGTAAACACTTGAAAACAATTAAACAAATAAGCAGGTTTTGAAAAATGTTCAACTGCAATTGAAGGTCATCAATAGTTGTTAACGTTGATGATAACTATTCATTAGTTTTTGTGTTGTCTTCTTCTTAGCCCTCTTCGTTTACATTTACTGTTTTTTTTGTATTTTCCTTCTCTGACTTTGGTACATTTGTGTACTTCTCTGCTTCTTTCTTCATTCTTGAAAATGTGCAAAATTCAGCGTGTTTGTGGTCTAATGCCCGAAATAGCCTTTCATCAGCGGATGCAACTAAGTTTTCTAGCAACTATTTGTATTCTTACTCTCAATGTGCACCAATTACACATTATAGATGTGCAGCACATATATCTATCTTGATAAAAGAGTGTGCCGACAAACGGTGGTAGGTACTAGAACAGAAGACATAAGCGACTCGGGTGTCTTAGAGCTCTTTTAAGTCCATGTATATACAGCAACAAGCAATATTTTCTGTTTTATTTTGGAACATAATGTTACTTACGTATCTGTAGCAACTGCAGCAGCTGTTGCCTCGACTGCATTAGCTGTTTTAGATTTGGCTTCTTTCTTGCGACCACTACACCTTGAACAAAAAACAATATTTATTTTATATTTGAATAACGACTGTCATTGACATGATGCTAGGTATGATACAAAGACAAAATTAAACAAAACATTAAGACATTCTATGTTTTATGGTTGGTGGAAGCATTGTTTTATCTTCAAAATACTGAAATGTTGGTTCGAATGCAGATACGTATATTTTAATTACTATTGTGAAATGGTATTTTAACACAATTTCACATAGGTTTGCCATGAACATTAAATACGATCTTATAAAACATAAATCATAATTTACTTTGCTTCAAGGGAAATTTTGCAAGGAGTCAAACATGTGTGGTTAAAGTGTTTAATTCAAATATTACAATCCATAAATATTACCTTTCAACTTCACATTTAAATATTTTCCAACTGTTTGATTCTAGAACTTGTTCCATTATTTTCTTTTGTTTTGTTGGTTCTAGGCTACTAAACTCTCGCATCTGGGTCATCTTCAGTGATCCCCTAGGCTTGTGTTTCATCCTCCCACTCTCACAGGCATGGACAAACTTCTCCAATAAATTCCAATTTTTGTTGTCTAACTTGGCCAACTTTATAATAACCTTGTACTTATTATGGAATTCACCATTTTTTCTGTCCATTTGAAGAATGGTTGAAAGTTGGTCTTTCCATTCTTTCGTTTCAGAGGAGCTCATTTTATGGATTTCTTCTCCTCTGACAATTCTTGCAGCCTCTCTTCTAAACATGCTAAGCAAATCAAAAAAAGTTGTTGGTTTGCCCAATGTGTTTGAAATGTTATGTTCAAACCCCAACTGCAAAGCCAGATGATCCGGTAGCCCAAGATACACATGGCAGGCGATCTGCTTTAAGGAGTAATTCTCTTGCTCCTTGGCTAAACTTTGTAGTGCAGACCTTGTGTGATTGCCTCCAAGCACCTCCACCTTGAGACTTCCTGGATCTTGGAGTTTTTTTATTATTCCGTCCTTCGACAAGCAAGATGATGGTATGTTGCCGATCATAACAGAGTGGCACACTTGTTGGTTCTTGTAATATTGTTTCAATGACTCAGCGTGTTTGTGGTCTAATGCCCGAAATAGCCTTTCATCAGCGGGTGCAACTAAGTTTTCTATATGCACTTTTATCGATTCTCCTATTCAAGAAAAGAAGCCAAATTAACGCAAAGAAGTGGTATACATGACTGATGAGAACTGTTTTATACTACTAAATCAAGTCTATAATAAATATATCTTGTACATGCATGTATTACGACTCTTTGTGAAATGAATGGAAGATTTAACATTGATTGACTTACATGCCTGTTGTTATTGATTCGGTTTGTCTTCCGTAACTATATTTTGAGGATTGATTCCGCAAATTTTAGTTTTGTTACACCCTATATGGACTTACTCGCTGCAAACAGAGTAAACATATCGCATTCGACCTTTTATACAATGACCATTACAAAGCCCCCTTGGTATTTATTGAGATCGACTTTTATATCAAGGTTATAACCATGTTAACGAGCCTTTACAGACTATTTAAACATTCTTAAAATCGGGTAACAATTTCAGAGGTTTTATCCAAAGCTTAATTTGTGATGTTTTTTCTTATAAAAAAAGTGTATATCAACATATAAGAACTATATGGTTTACTGCTACTAACTTTGTTCTGGTAGTTTTTTTACAGGTCACTGTAGACCTGTATTTGGTATTGTGTTTCATAATTGGTTCAATAATTATTTAGGAAGATAATTACCAATAAGAAACTTGTCTAATTTCACTTCCGTAGCGGCAGATTTTTCTGTGTCACTTGTGCTTTCAACATCCTTTGATACTTCTGGAATAATTAATAGAATGATGATAAGAAGAATTGATGTAAAAACAATAAGTTGCCAAAACGTTTTGAGTGAATAAATGATAACAAAAATCTGACAAACAAAAATGAAGTAAAAATGGTCGTCATTTTAAAACCAAAAGACGGGTCTAAATTCTGATTGCACCATAAACTAAGCAGACCTGGTATCCCAGATAACTCAGTTTTGTTATCATCCGAAAAACTTCAAGTTTTTATCTGTTTTTAGTAACGTGGTCATTTTGAAATTTCCGAAAATATACTACTTCCATGATCAAACGAACTCTGCTACAAATAACTCCATATTTCAGATCACTTACTGTTCGTTAAATTCATCACAATGATAATAGAGAATTTTTCAATATGACAGAAGAAGAAAAACTGGTCTATTTGCTTAACCCTAAAACTTCTAAACATATTAGGTTGATAGGATTCTTTTTAAAACAGTCATTAGAACTGAGGACGGAAGTTTCATAAGTCATTTAATATGTTATTTGCCTTTATTATACTTATACAATATATAGCATATTATATCATGTTCTTGTAGTCATCTTATATTTGCTTTCTTATTTGTATATATGTATGTCTTTGTCACAAACTGTACATATGTTTAATGACAAATAAAAGTTTAATAAATCGGTCAACTTTTTTTCGAATTTTATTCATAACATACCCTCCGCCTGCAGAACTGGTGTACTTGGAATAATTGATTGCAAAGATGACTCTTCATCACTGAAGTCTTTATCATACTCTAAAAAGGGTAATATAAATAGAAGTTTATAAGGCAAATAATTTATACTACTGCCAGCAGGCGAACTTGATAAACTTAACGACCACAATATTTTTTTCTGTCTATGAAAAAAAAAAAAACATTTTAAAATATGGCACACACTGTGTAACCTGTGATGCAAAAGTGCATGTCACATTTTTATATGTTAATATTTCGAATAGACAGAAAAAATATTATGATGAATTTGAAATAAAAGGCAGGATGCCAAAAAACAGGAAATAAACAGGCTGGACGAAGGAAATATCCATAGCCACCACCCTCATAAAAATGTAATGGTCGTTTACTGTTCGATTGTTGTCTTCTTTCGATAAAGTTTATAAAAAACAAGTAAATATGTAAGCTAAATAATGCCTTGCGGTAAAGTATAACAGGTAAAGTTACATAAAAAAAACCCAGACATTTACGTCATACAGTTGCTTAGAAAATTACGGGAACCTATGTTAATTATATAGTTGTATAGTTGGCATATGATATATTTAATCTAAATTATTTCAATTGCGCTACTTGACCAGAATGTTATCAATTGTTTTCACAGCATGAGTTCATTATAATCACATGTCAAATTTCATGCAAGAGAAATTTGCTGATGGGAATCGTATCATATAAATACTGAGAATTTCCAATCAATTGGAACCAGCATGAGTTACCCACAAATAGAAACCACTTCATAGGCTCCATCCCAAAAATATTTTGTAATCTATTATCTTTAAATGTGAATAAATGATAAGACAAAAGTCAAAGACATTTCAGCAGATTTAGATTTCTCAGAAAATGTTTTCAGTTGTAAGGTGTTAAAAGAAGTAAAAAATTTAAAAAACAAAAAACAATGTTAAAAATAGAGTCACTGAAAATTTCAAAAGAGTATTTCTTGAAAAAATTGATGGATTCGACGAAACTAGCAAATTATTTCTTTATAAGAAGTTAAATCCATCTCTAGAGGGGGAATTCTATCTTTCGGAACCATTATTTTCAATTAGGAATATTTTCACTAATTCGGATAATTTTCACTATACCACAGCCTTGAAATAGAAAAAGGCCGTTATTATAAAATTCCTCGTCAAGATAGACTTGGCAAATCTTGTAAGTGTATTGAAGACGAGTATCATTTTATCTTAAATTGTAAAATTAATAGTAAGTTGAGAGAAAATCTTTACAACTCTATTAAAGCTGATAATAGAGAATTTTTCAATATGACAGAAGAAGAAAAACTGGTCTATTTGCTTAACCCTAAAACTTCTAAACATATTAGGTCGATAGGATTCTTTTTAAAACAGTCATTAGAACTGAGGACGGAAGTTTCATAAGTCATTTAATATGTTATTTGCCTTTATTATACTTATACAATATATAGCATATTATATCATGTTCTTGTAGTCATCTTATATTTGCTTTCTTATTTGTATATGTATGTCTTTGTCACAAACTGTACATATGTTTAATGACAAATAAAAGTTATTATTTAAATTGCCTTTGTTATTTAACACTTACCACTGTATGAATCAAACGATCGTGTTCTGTCTTCATCTACATCTGCGGGTTTCTTTTTCTGTAATACTTCAGACTTCAGGCTTGCTAAAATTGCAAATGACATCTAACGTTATGAAACAAAAATGCTAATTTATTAACAAAAGATTATAAAAAAACAAATTTGTCATTTTTCTATTTAAATTGAAATGACATCTGTACAATAACAATCCACCGCGAGCGTGAATGAAATCAACAAAAATAGGACATAAATTTCATATTAGGGACCTACCATTTAACTTGAAGGGGGGGGGGGGGCTTGGTTTTTTCCTAAAAAAATATTTTGAAAATGATTTTTGATGAAAAAAATATTTTGGCAGCAGAGGGTAAGAAAAAAAAATTTCTGAAGAAGAATTTCTGCCATATAAAATAATGCTTAGAATAAAACGACGCTTTCAAAAAATAAAAATTCTGTCATGATGCATTCACAAGATAAATATTTTTTCCGCACTTTGCGCGGAAAAAAATTTTCTGGCCAAAACAAAAAACCAAGGCCCCCCTTCAAGTTAAATGGTCCGTCCCTTATGATCAAAATAAACATAAATGATGATAAACTACTTAGTTGTCCTTTTACTAAATTAATATCTTTATTGTTTTTTAATGACTTATTAGATAATTGTATTGTATCGAACCTTTTCACTCTTAATTTGTTTTCATTGGTTTTAACATTATTAAATACGAAAGAATATTATTAGTTACCATTTTTTTTTATATCATATTAAACAAATATCTAAGAATAAGAAAACATCGGAATTCAAAACCAAGTGCCAGTTTAACAGTTTTATCCGTTTCTAAGGCTCATCAAAATCAATTCTATATTGTTTGCTGATGATTTTTAAACTTATGCCCTCCCGAAAGGAGCGAGAAAGGTAAAGTCAATATGTTTGTAGAACAATGAGCTGAAAATACGCTAGCGTCATTTTTCTTTAAAATATACGTATGTCTCTAAACGCACGTGTGACTCGAATAATCCAAGCCCTTTCCGTCCTCGTGTCTTCGTATACTTCGGCAGAACCAGTTAATGTAGCGACTTCAGGGAGTGAAATATAATGCTTCTAGTTGACAAACTTTTAATTTTTATTTTGGAACTTTAAAAAGGAGAGCATTGTTTCGATTCATCGCGTTTTAAACATTTAAAATAAGAAATCTGTGAGCCAATGATCACAAGTGATACCCCCGATTTTACAACTATATGTACTACTAGTATGCAATATAAACTTTACAGCAAGCAGGAAGGAAATGCTTGATGGATTCAAAAATATATCTCACAATACATCATGTCCATATCAAGCTTGTTACTAAATATAAGCAACATAAGAGAAAAAGTTGCTGTGCTATACATGTAAGTGAATGAAAAGTGTCGGACATAATTTGTTTTAAAAGTTTTTGGTAAACAGGAAGTAGATGTCCAATGGAGCCAAAAACGTATCCCACAATACATGATATCCATATCAAGCTTGTTACTAAATATCATTAATCTAGGAATAATAGTTGCCAAGCTATTTGCAAATTTAAAAATGGGAAAGAATCAAAGTGCGACGGAAAATTTAAAGTTTTCGGTAAACAGGAAGTTAGTGTCCATGGATCCAACAACATATGTCTCACAATATATTTCATATTCATATCAAGCTTGTTACCAAATATCAGCAATCTAAACTAGCTATACCAAATTGTAAGCAGATAAAAAGCAGGACTGAATTAAAGTGTGACGGAAAACCTTTAAGTAGTTATCGGTAACAGGAAGTAGATGTTCAATTGACCTAAACACATATCCCACTATGCATCATGTCCATATAAAGCTTGTCACCAAATATGAACAACATAGGACTTATGGTAGATGTGTAATGAGTAAACAAAAAGGGAAACGGAATTTAGGACAGAACTACGAACGGATACAATTAAGTAAAACAGTATACCCCCCCTCTTCGACGAAGCACGGATATAATTAATTTTAGCTTATGAAATATTTAAGTACATAGATACTTCGAGAGCGTCTCCATATCATTTTTCATTATACAAATACATTGTAATATTAGAAAATGAATAAGGAACCGACCATTTAACTTGAAGGGGGGCTTGGTTTTTTGCTTAAAATTGAACATGACTTTTGATGAAAAACATATTTTGGCAGAAGAGGGTAAGAAAAAAATATTCTGAAGAAGGATTTCTGTAATATAAAATAATGCTTTAATATAATAAAAAAATATTTTGTTGCGACGCGTTCAAAAAATAAATATGCTGTTGCGACGCATTTAAAAAAAATAAATATTTTTAGCGCTTTGCGCGGAAAAAAAATCTGCCCAAAACAAAAAAACAAGCCCCCCCCCACTTTCAGTTAAATGTTCCGTCCCTAAGACCATTTATAAAACGAGCTTGTGCTTATCCTTTAGGAAGTTACATTTCCTTTTTAAATTATATCAATTTTTTTCAGTTTTACTTTTTATTCAGCCAACAAGCATGTACATGTACACTTGAACTGAAAATTTACTTGAATGTTACATGTATGTTTAAAAAAAAAAGAAAGAAAAAAACAGAGCAAAAAAATATAAAAATATATTAAATACCAAAACAGATATAAAACCAGTTAATTATCCATATTTCAAGGAATAACCTCTTATAATCAGCATTTAAATTAAAACGACCAAAATAGACTTGCTACAAGTCCCTTTCTAACTTTTTTAACTGTTAAGGGGGTATATAAAAATCATACTATTAGAGACAACATATGTTGTCTTCTCTGTTTTAGTATACCAGATTAAAATCTCATTAAGATAATGAAGACTGACAGATTTACTGATCAAATTTAGATAAGCACCATGTGCCAATGATGAGGTGTAATACATGTATGATCTGGTCAATGCTTGATGCTGATACAATAAAATGTGGAAATTATCCAAGCAATCAGAGGGTAATCGTTATTAAGGGAACGGTCATTATTTATCAGCTGGGGGGGGGGCTGTAAAATTTTAGGGGGGTCAAAAATATTTGTATGTCTCGATTTGGGGGGGGGGTCATTTTTTTCTCCAGTCTAATTTAGGGGGGGTCAAAATTACATGCTGCCAATTTTACTATCAAAAAATGTATTCTCAGTATTTCATGAAGAATTCCCAGATTTAAACATGTTTAATGTTCACAGTGCCTAAATATATAAGCATATATAAACATCTGGACAGTGATAATGCAAGTAAATTATTTAATCCATTACCACATAGTGTATAATCTTGTGGTCTGTACTTATTATCTTTATCTCATATTGAGGGGTGTATTGTCCAAGGTTATGGAACTTTGAGATAGCCACTGATGAAGCGGGTTCCATTGTATTATTCTAGTAAATATGACCAGAAACATTGATCATGTTTTTGATGGGTTTGGATTTTTTGTGAGCTTTTTGCTCAAATGCATTCATTTTGATACAATAACAGCATTCTAACTAGATTTTACATTTGAATAAGTGTAAACTTCCTTTTAGCAGATATTTTTTACTGATTTTAGAGAAACAATGGGCATGAATACATTCCATCTGGAACACAGGGGCTTGAAGTTTGGTCATTTATATCAACTTTTTTTCAAAAAGTCGTCAAAGTAAAAAATTTCGTTAAACAGGAAGTAGGTGGCCGACAGACCTGAAATTGAATCTCACATTATGGGACCCATGCTGATACTGTATACCAATTATTAAGGGGTTATGAAAAAGCAGTTGCCGAGAAAAAAGTTGAAAAAAATTTTCACCGCCCGCCCGCCATTTTATAACCCCAATTTTCACTCTGTGAAATGCGGCCAAAATCAACCCCCTTCTCTCTGAAACCAACTTTTTACATAGACTGTTACTTATATTAATATATAAAAGTACAATGTAGTCAATGGTGATTAACGTTTTGGTAAAAAAAAAACTTTTACATATCTTAAATTTTGTTGTTGAGATTGGGGGGTCAAAAAAAAATTGTAGCAAGTCTACAACGTTATCAAACCAAAAGTATTGAAAGAAAATCTGTCAAAGTCGAAAATGGCCGGAGTTCGTTAAACAGGAAGTAGGTGAGCGACAGATCTGAAATCGAATCCCACGTTATTGGACCCGGTCCACCCCAGTGAATGATGTATACCAAATATCAAGTGGTCGTTATAAGTAGTTGATGAGAAAACTGTTACGCAAATTTCTTCCCATCCCGCCGCCCGATATTCCCCATTTTATAACTCTGATTTTTCACTCCGTGAAATCCGGCCAAAAAGTACATGTACAAAGGGAATCCAAACTAAAAACTGATACATGCAAGATCGTAAATCGTTGTTAAATTAAAATAGTACTTACTTGTTAAAGTATCCCATTTTTGTATGAACACTGAGCGGGAGGTAATGTATGGCCCGAATCCATTTCCATCAAGAAGATTTCGTAAGCAGTATTTTCTTTCCAAACCATTTGTATAGGTAACCTAAATGATCAATTTAAAAACTGCATTAAATCACACTAGGACAAGAAATAAGCTTAGTAAATTAAAACGGAAAGTTTAACTCATGAATTGGAAATCATTTTATTCAAATAATATAGATCTAACAAAGTTATTATTGTTCTTGTATACAATAATATTTACATGAATGATAAGGTGTAAACAGCATAAATAAAAGAGCGGCAATTACAAAATCAAAATGTATTTATTATTTTAATTTGATGAAAATCGTTTATAGGTTTTATGGGTTTTATAGTAAACGGAAAATAAATACAATTAGAATAACAAACCTTTACTACACCATATTCCTTTGATGTTCCAATAACTTTCACACATCCAAAAGAACCTCCGTTTTCTTCTACAAAAATCTTTCCTTTTTGTACAACAATCTTCCATTTAATAATTTCCGACATGTTCACTTACATATGTACATGTATGACTGTTATATTTCTACGTTCGGTGTTCTTTTTAAATATCGTGCCCCTGATAAACCTAGCTAAATAAACAACTATCCCCTAATTAACATATGACATTTTTGGCATCTTACTGATGTTGAGCCCAGCAGGATACATGGCATTGCATGGTTGATTTTATTTCACAGACATTACCATGATAAAACTTTTGGACAACAAAGATGTTTTCCGAGAATTTCTGTATCTGGTATCTAATAATCACTTTTCCGTGTTTATTTTGCATGGAAGAGGAAAACAGATCGAAAAAATGTGTAAGTATTCTATATTTATTGCATGTAGATATAATTCCCACAGTTAACTTTTAACAATTTTAAGTAGAAAACTACATTACTGCTGTTTTTCTTTATTACCATGGAAAAATGGAGAAGTGAATTTATTACGCTTGGTTTATAAAAATGTAAATGTTTTTTATTCTTTCTTTTTTATCTCAAATTATAATTGATAACAAAAAAGTATGCAAATATTTAATCAAAAAGGGTTCCGGAAACAAACGTTGATATGTTAAGTTGTATGTCACAGAATTCTACATTTAGCAATACATGAATATAAAAGCTCAGTCTATGAAATAAGCTAGATAGATGCTAGATTTCTTATCTCTGATCACTTAAAATTAGTTATAAATATATCAACACCCAGTTGAGTTCCTTGACCACAAACCCTATGGTGCACATATCATGTTACAGGATTTTCTTCACAAAAATGAAAGTATTTTACATAATTTTAAACATCACTTTGAAGTTGACAGTGTAGAAGTAATTAAAACCAATCTAATGTTTAACTTTCACTGTCTTTATGGCTATCATGCCGAGAGGTTACTGATTTAGCTGATAAAGTTTGAGATAAGGAGGCTGATGAAAATCATCAGCTTTTCTTAGCTTGTTTCATAGCTAGAAATCATCAGCTTTTCTTAGCTTGTTTCATAGCTAGGGTGAAAGGTTGGTACAGAGCTTATGCAAAATGACTGAGTTGTACTGTACCTCCCCTTTCCAGGTCAGGCGGTCATCTACTTCCTGTTTTCAGAAAAGTTGAGTTGGATATACATAGCACATGCCACCCCATGTTTTATTTTGAACCTACCTCTGAATACTCAGATTGCAGCTTGTTCCTTTTAAAATAACAAATATTACGAAGATATTGAACTGGAAGGCAAATCCCGTATTTGCAACTACGGAACAATCTTAATTTATGTTAGATATTGAAGCTCATAGAATTTTTATACTTGCTAGAATAGCATAATATTACTACACGTTTGTCATATATTATGATTCAAATCCATACATTACCTATGGAAAGCTGGAAAATACCACCCCCTCAATTACAAGTTTCTTTTCATTGGTTTCAAAGGGAAACTCTAAGTTCGACAATAAATAAATTTAAACATCTTACAATATTTTAATTCCCTGCACGCAGTTGCAAAATTTATTCTGCTTTTACAAACTCTTATCTGTACTTACAATTTCTTATACCTCACTTAACCGGAGTATTAAAAATTGTAAACATGGCTGACAGATTAATAATTTGCATTTATCATTCCTAAGAATGAGTAAAATTTTAAATAACCCAATCTTATAAGTATATATGTTTATAAAGATGTTTCCTCTCCAGGCATTAATTTTTTAAAAAGTGCCATGTCTGTGGAAATGTTAGATAGGCTATATAAAACCTATAAGACATTAAGATGGATTAGATAAAAAGTATGTATTATAATTTTAGACATTTCATTGCAAAATGTTTTGTCCGGAACTTTGTTTTTAATTGTATTTAGTAGGTCTAGAAAACTTCATTTAATAGTAATAAATAACTTGCGAATTTTCCTACTACATGTACTACATGTCTAATGATGTAGGACAGGTTCGCTACATGTAGTCTAGATATCGGAATATATATTAAGTGACTAGCCAACTGATTGATTATGAAGCTAGATAATCTTAGGTCATGGGAGACGTATAATTTTATAACCTTATAATTTTATAAAATGCTCGAAAGGGAAGACAGAATATGCCAATATTGCAATTTAAATCAGGTTGAAGATGAGTTGTCCACTATATAACACGCAGAGAGAAGATTTTTTTTAAAGAACGTATCAATATTATATAAAAACTTTACAAACCTTAATAAACAAAATAAACTCATTTGGTTACTTAATAACGAAGACTTTTATGTTCTCAATAAACTAAGCATATTTTTACAAACATGTTTTGAGATTAGAAAGAATCATACATTTCATAATTCTAAGATCGATAAATAAAAACCCTTACATATAGGAAAGGTTATAAGTCCTTACAAGAATGAAGAATATATTTATAAAAGACTGTGTGTTATCATAGTTATGAATATTAATTAATTTAGGTTAAAATTCCTATTTTACATTTAGTGTATTGTATTATTTATTAAACTATATATGCCAGATTTCTGTAAAACATAATTACACTGGTATTACATACGTATGTTTTTATACATATTGTTGATAATGATTTTTTGGGGGTTTTTTTTCACATAGATCTATGTATTGTGACTCTCCTCTTCACACAGCACCCAATTTTGTCTTGTTACTTTTATTTTATTGTAAAAACAAATTATTTCAATCAGTGTGAGAGGTACAAAAGTGAATGAGAGAAAGTGTGAGTGAAAGAGTTTGATATTATACATTGTATGTGTCAAATTTGATTATAGATGCCCTAGCGGGCCCATGATTGGCTTAATAAAATACTTCATACTTTATAACCTTGTTCTATTTTTCTTTTAGACACAGTTAAAAACATTTTCTCGACAAAACCCTATTGTGAATGTTCCACTAGAAGAAATTGGTGTTAAGCAGGATGTATTTGAAAATACAACTAATCTTGGCGATTCAATTAATTTAGGAGATTCGTTAATAAATACTTCGACCACAGGTTCTTTATGCTTAGGCGATTCATTAGTTGATACCGGAGGTTTTTTAAACCTAGGAGAATCTTTGATGTTGGAGGATTCAAATGACAATAACTTGGGACAATCGTTAAATAACCAAAGTACATGTATCAATCTGCTTGGTGGAAACAGTTATCGATTCGAGGCTGCTTGTAGACATGATAGACATAGAGTAAATTCATTATCAGAACAAGATAACAGTTTTAATGATTACTTTGATCTATCAAATTACCAGGTTGAAGACTCGGGAAAACGTCATCATAAAACTAGCACACCTATAAAGAGACAAAGAACTTTTAACATTCAATCAGAGAGTATGGATTTGGAAAATGTAAGCGACGAAGAAAACGCAACACCAATCAATAGTTTTCAGTCTAGTTTATTCGAACTAAATGGACCAATTTCCCCAGCATTTAATGGTGAATTTCATTCCCAAACACAATCAACGCTGTCAAACAATGATGATGAGTCAAGAACAATGGAACTTGACAATGATGACTATCATTTTGTTAAAGCCCATTTCTCAGCCCCAAGTATACAATGTTCAAGTGAAGATAGAGGAAGTAAGTAGAATATTTCGGTTATAAAACTGTTAAATTGTGTCAGAATCAGAATATGTCATTTAACGCAAAAATATCACCAGATGTATTTAGTTTTTATATGTTTTTTAAACAATTCTGACAAGACCCAAGGGCCTTTGCACGTTAAATACCATTTTTAGAGTAGGCTCAATGGGACCGCTACACAGGCCACACTAGCACACTGTCAACTGGAAAGGGACTTATAGAAGCATTAGGCGCTTGTTTCCCATTCCAGGATAAAGAAATGTGTTAAAACTAATATAATATAAAATTTAAAATATTTATATTGTTTATTAATGCAACGTAAGACTAGGACAGTCATGGCATACAGTACAAAACAATGACAATGACATACACATACATTCACGTATATGAATATTAACAAATTGACATAGAAAATATGAAAAAAAAACTTCTAACACTACAGACCTAAACGATTATTTTTAAGGGAGTACGAGCCTCAGAAATTTAACGTTTTCGGGATTCTCAGCTTTTATCCATTCAAATGCCTTAAAAAATTTCCAACATGTTTTTTTAATATTTCTTCGGAACTAGTTAGAAAAGGTCATAATAAACATCTTTTAAAAATTTCAACAAATTTCAATTATAGTTTCTATGTTAATAAAAGAGGAGAAGAATTTTCTATGTACAAGTATTTCCAATGAAAAATCTAGAGAATTTTTTCCCGCCATATTTTAGGTGATTATATTTTGAAAACGGCTGTATGTTTTTGAAAACTTTTTTCATAAAGTCTAGCTATTTTGAGCCATTCTTTTCAAATTATCTATTTTAATAACTTTTAATTACAAAAAAATTCAGGCTCGTACTCCCTTAAACAAGACATTTTAAGACCAAGACCAAATTCTCACCAGATCAACTTTTTGAGTAAGCTATTAAATCTGTATATGTAAAGATTACAATTTATTTATAATAACCTTACTTAATACGCAATACACCTTATAGACATAATATATGCAAAAATATAACAATCATATTATGTATGACATAAATCATCATTTGAAAAAAGTGTCATGTCCAACGAAATAACAACTTGAAGATCCACAATATTACTGTTCTTTTTTATTTTGTAGATCCAGGAAAAAGTCGTCTTTTGTCAAAACATACAAGAGTGACTTGCATTCAAGAAAATTTCAAGAGGTTTAAAAATTGTTGCCATAGACAATGTCTTTTCAAATTTTCAATACGAGATGCTAAAAATATGCGCTTGCAATTTTGGTCAAAGACCGCTAATGGACGCACACAGTGGCTGCTTAACAAGTTCTCAGACACTTCTAAGAACTTCCCAATGAATTTTAGGATACAAGATGGGAAAACGGTGTGTTCCAAAGCATTAATTGGACTCTATGGACTAAGCAAAAATTTCTACTATAACACAAGAAAAAAGTATATGAAAGGAGCGCGATTTTGCCTGAATGATAGGTATAGAAGCCTGAGTCTGAAAATGATATTAGCACTTAATTGGTTAGAAGACTATGCCACTTTTTATGCAGACCGAATGCCAGATAGTAATGTAAAACTGTTACCATATCGGACTAGACAGTGTTCTATTTATTTGAGGTACAAGGAAGATAAGTCTGAGATTAATGACCCGATTCTTATGCCATCAGCATTCTATAAGATGTGGAAGAAGCATTTCCCATTTTTGAAAATTAAGCAGGTAGATATCTATGTTTCAGTATTATATTATTTCCTATAATAATGAATGTATACTTTAAAATATGAGTACAACGAACCCGATCATACGAGTTTTTTTGAAATTTCTCGGAATTTCTAAAAGACAGAAAGAAAAAAAATGTCATGATTGTACCTATAAATATATCTTATTTTAAAAAAATATGGATATTTGACACTTTTCCCAAGTTTAATTGCACATTGTCCTTTAAGCTTTTTACATGGCGCTGCTAATGAAACAAAAATACTTTTTTGAAGTATAGAAAATAATGAGATGCATGTGGAATAAGTGTACGGAAACAGCTCACATAACAAGCAGTAATTTAGAAAACTGCCAGCATTTTCATAAAACATAGAATATTTTTATATTCAAATACAAAATTTAATTTCCTGACAATTTTAGTTGTGGATAAAAAGTTGATAAATGATAAATACCATGTGGTATTTTTCTTTTCAACTAAATATATTTATTCTCTCTTTTTTTTTTTAATGTAGACAAATTCCTTCTCCAAGTGCACAACTTGTACAAGTTTGGAAAGACAAATAGAAACTACACACGATCCTATTTTGAAAGAAAAATTAAGAAAAGAGAGAGCTGAACATAATAAAATGCAGATGTAAGTGGTGTAGTATACCTGGCATAAGAAAACCTTAATTTCCTACTACTTAATTAATGAAGATTGTTTCTCATATTTTGGGATTTTTGTCAGATTTTCGAGGTCCTCTGGTTTTACCCTTCTAATTTGCTCAAATATTTTTGCCAATGAACCCTTTATTTTCTCTTTCTTATTCAAAAATAGTTCCACCGAATATGAAATTCACAAATATTTTTTTTTATTCTGTCATACATTTTAAAATGTATAAAGATGCTAATTAAAAATCTAGAGAGAACCTATTTCCCGCCAAAAAAATAAAAGCTTATATCTTAAAAACGAGCACATCGGTCTTACATTTTTTTCTTGCTTATTTTGACCTTTTATCTTTATTTTATTTTTAAACAGATGCACCTTTATCTATTTTTATTTACTTGAAGATAGAGGAGCAAACCCCCTTAAAGCTTTATTGTCATTAATAGTGACAACTAGGGGGGATGGGTAGGAGGGGGTCTCATCCCGCACCCCCGTTAAAATAAATATTAAATCCCGCTTTCCGCCCGGTGACATAAAACCATTCCCGGATCCCGCTAGCTGAAAAACTCGAATATCGTAGTTTTATCTGTAAAACCCTGAATTCCCAGCGAATAAATAATCCTTTCCCTTGAAAAGGTCCTACCGACCCTCAACTATATAAAAATTAAACATAAAAATAATATCAAGGTAATTAAAGATCTAACAAGCTTTAAGAGGTTTCTGCTCTTGGTTCTAATGAATCTTTAAAGACGTTTATGTTAATCATTTGTTGGCTTAAGCAAATTGACTTTGGGAGCGATAATGATAGAAATGTCAATATTTTAGTTGTACCATGAGCTGAATTTTCCTTCAACTTCCGGTTTTAGCACGCTTGTATTCCCGAACTTTCGGTGTCTTTTTAACGCTTTTTTCTTTGAAAATTTTAGACGTCATTAAACGTACGCGTATTCACAAGAAAAGCTAGTGTCACTGTGTTTTTATTTTCAGACAAAAAAAAAAGAATTGAATTAATTGTAACTTCGGGCACAGGGACCACAGGCACTTGGAGCACGGATTTCATTTATGACCCCCCTTTTTTTCTAATACCCCTAACAAAATAAAATTTCGATAAACATGATTTAATTAGTCTTTTATTGTCATTTCTTAACATACTATGTCAAAATATTGCTGTTTTATACTATCCAAAATTTTTACCCACTGGTATACATAAAGCGCTTTATGTATACCAGTGGGTAAAAATTTTGGATAGTATAAAACAGCAATATTTTGACATAGTATGTTAAGAAATGACAATAAAAGACTAATTAAATCATGTTTATCGAAATTTTATTTTGTTAGGGGTATTAGAAAAAAAGGGGGGTCATAAATGAAATCCGTGCTCCAAGTGCCTGTGACAGGGACTTGCTCCCCTCTATCAATATTTTGTTAGAATCAATGTGCGGTAGGAAAAAACACGTGTTTTTTTCCTACCGCACATTGACTCTAACAAAATATTGATAGAGGGGAGCAAGTCCCTGTGCTTCGGGAGCGTCACATGTTAAACCTGCCTCATATTATCTTCACCTGTTTTAACAATTAATTGAAATACTCTTTTATTTTCAATACAATTTATATCGAATCATCTATTACACACCGATAGCGACAGGGAGCGATAAAATGGTAGAAAAGTCAATTTTTTTAGTTGTACAATGAGCTGATTTTTCCTTCAACGTCCGGTTTAGCATGCGTGTTTTCTCGAACTTTCACTGTCTTTAAACGTTTTTTTTCTTTGAAAATTTCGAACGTCATTAAGGGCACACATAACCCACAAAAAAGCTATTTTGTATTTATTTTCCAATATAGAGGGCATTTGTTTCTACCACAAACGATACAAACTGTCACGAGCATGGACAAATTTTATATTTCTTTCTACCAACTACTGTCCGGCGCGCTGACGGCGTTTGTGCAAACGATGCAATCGCTAACGTTTGTAACCTACGATACACTTCTTTCTAATTTTATCACCTGATATGTTGAATTTCCTGTCATTCTAACCATTTAATAGCATCACCTATACGACCACCCAACCCCTTCATATTTATTTGAAAAACATACGCGTTCCCACCACAATATTTTGATACTGATATCGTGGGAACTGCTGCAA
Source organism: Arcuatula senhousia (assembly GCA_963971305.1). NCBI lineage: Eukaryota > Metazoa > Mollusca > Bivalvia > Mytilida > Mytilidae > Arcuatula > Arcuatula senhousia. The sequence goes on from CAXARO010000840.1 coordinate 22,082, forward strand.
ACTGTGCCCGACAAATATAAATGTTTTATAAATGTGTTAACCTCAAATGCCTCTCTACTAGCCTCATTATGTTTGATAATGAATAATAGATTCCATGCTTTGTGATTCTGTATAATTAGCCATCATGGGGCATGTCGGACGATGTATTATAAATAAACAGCAAAATATTGTTGAATAAGAATCAATAAATATAAAGATTAAAAACGATAAGGGACCGACCATTTAACTTTTTAAATTTTATTCTATTTCTTAAAAGCGTCGCGACAGAATATTTTTTTTATCAATATTAGCATTAATTTATATGGCAGAAATCTTTCTCAAGAATATTTTTTTTCTTCACCTTTTTTTTTCATTAAAAATCAGACCTAGAATATTTTTTTAGAAAAAAACAAGACCCCCCCCCCCCACTTCAAGTTAAATTGTCGACCTCTAACATTTTTTTCAGGACCAGGTGAAAGTAATTTTTTACAAGCCGTCGGACAACGTCAGTATTTGCTTCCTATATCTACTTTAAGTTTATATAGTTTATTATAACATGTTTCAAGTAAACATAGTACAGCAAAATTGAAACGACTAATGCAATTGATATATATAAATGTTATAAAAACAATGAATGTGTATTTCTGTCTTCAGGATGGAAAGAAAATATTACTACAATAAAAGAAATGAGGCAAAAACATCACCATCACATTTCTTAAGCCTGATCATCGATGGAATGGATCAGTGTATGTATTTATTCATGTGCATAATATCATTTTTTTTTAAAATAAATTAATGCATTTCAAAGGTACAAATCTATACACAATAGATGTAGGAAATTTGGCAATGTCGATTTTTTTCAAAGAAGTTTTTAAGCCAGTTTTGCAACTCACTACTAAATATAGAATTACTTTTCAAAATTCAATAGGCAATTTATTTATCAAAACTCCAGAAATTTCACCATTTTCAAATATTACCCTTTGAACCAGTAATTTCAGAATTCTGGTCGTATCTTGCAGAGATTTGCAGATTTTATTTAGTCTACGTTACAAAGCATTGTTTTATTTTCAGCTAAAACAAATTTGCCACACTTAGTTGGACGGATGGCGAAGGTAAAGTACAAATTTAACATTAGAATTTTAAAGGCCAAAGGAAATGATATATGTGTTTCCTATTTATTTTCGATTCATCTTTTATATTTTTGTTACCTTTAGTTTAATTAGTGAATGGGGAGTGTATTACAAGATGGGGTTATTATATTTATACAGGGCCTTCTATAATTATAATTTGTATTAGAAGGCCTTGATTTATATCATAACTCCATGACAAGCATTACAATTAATTATTCCAACAGTCCTTAAGAAGAAAACAAAAACAAAAAAGGTCACACCAATAATATGATGAGGCTGGAATAAGCTATTAAATTGGATGAACATAATATGCTCATAGGGTATGACTGTTTAGATGGAATGATGTGATTTAGTATTTAATCAGAATCCAGTTAGTACTTGACATCTGCATTGATTAGTGAAAAACCCAGCTGGCGGTCTATTTTTGACACCATCCTTATCTAATTAAACCGAATTAAGTGACATATATTTTTACGATATACAACTTCAGGAGGTGCATCAATACATGTATCTTTATTCTTTAAAACCGCTAAGGTGGCACAACCCCTATGTATATGAAACTTCCTGCAAAAACATGTATTTAAGATTTTTCAAAATATGATATGAAATGATCCCGAGGTGCCAGCGGCACGCCAAGCCAATACAAAAGAAAATAGATTAAGTGTGCAACCAACAAACGGAGAGAAGGCAACTGTCGGAATAACTGGCATGGATTCATTTTCTATATGAAACATATCCTTTGATAAATTGATATCACATTTTTAGTTTGCAGATTAAAACGCATTCTTTTCATATTGATTTTACTACCGGTGTTTTATCCACAATATATAACATAACTTTATAAATTACTAAATAAAATGATATTTATTTTAGGCTATGAATCCGGTTGACAAATTAGCCACTCATGTAACAGGAGTTTTAGCTCATGGACAAAACAAATTTTTCACATTTTTGGACTGGAACCAATACGCCCACGACTCAAACTTAACAATGAACATCATCTTATTAATACTGTACGAAATTTCGAAAGCAATGGTAAGATTTATAAGTACTTTACATTAATACAGTAACTAAACGCTTTAAACAGTTTGAAATAAATTCTGCCACAGTTTGGTTTTAGAGAGTAATCATTTACTTTTATGGGTTGCATGGGGACAGGTTAAAATCAGAACATCATATTTAGGAGTGGGCATTTGCATGTCAAAAGTCAGAAAGGACAAAGTAAAAACCAGTTAGCACAAATGAGAACAACACGAAGAAACACATGGCATGAAAGCACAAAACAATTGAAATAGGCAGAGGTTCCAATGGAGTATCCGAATGTCAAAAGTCCGAACGGGCAGAGACAAAAAACACCAACAAGAACGGGACAAAAACAGGCAGCATGTAAAACAATCACTGAATATCAATCAACAACGCGAACTCCAGTCGTAACGAGAGTGAACTCAAGTGCTTTGCCCACAAAGCGACTGGGATGTGGTGGTTGAATGGGGCAGCCCTGACATCGAGAGATGCGGGGTCGTCAGGCGATAATGCGGGAAACCTGACCGCAAACCATAGTGGTGCACCGTGTTGGGAAAAATATCACGTTCCTCGCACGTTAAAGAACCCTGCTGCAGGTCTCGGTAAGAGTAGGACCCGTAGGATCCCCATGCAGGAGGCAAAATTTCCCGTCCCTACCCATCACTCCTTTTTCCAGTGGCAGTCAAAACCCGATTGGCCTTGTGTCCCCATTTCCTCCGCTTCATCATCAATTCATGCTCATTGTGTCACCACTTTCATGTTCATCTCCCGGATATAGCCGAAATCACGCTGCTTGGGAGTAAAGCAATAACTAACTAACTAACCTTTGCTGTCTCCTTATTAGTGTTTTGTCTGTTGCAGAATAACAAATTACCACCAGTTTTGTACTTACAAGCAGACAATTGTTGGAGAGAGAATAAGAATCGATACATGTTAGCCTTATGTCAGCTTTTTGTTCATATGAAAATCTTCGATGAGGTACGTGTGTTTTTAGTTTAACTTTTATGATAAAGATTGCTTAATATTGCTGTAAGCAACTGTCGAGTCATATTTGACTAATTTCCGTCATAATTACACTGTATTTTGGGAGGAGTATGAACCTCGGAACCTGGAATTTGCTTTTATCCGACTAAATCAACCTGGATTTTTAATATTTGTCCATATTACCTTATCAAATTACTAGTAAGTTAAATTAATTATACCCCCACTCGTAAGAGAGGGGGCTATATTGCAATCACCTTGTCCGTCTGTCTGTCCGTAACAAACTTTTGAACAGAATTTTCGGCTTCTACTGAAGGGATTGATTTCAAATTTGGTATGCAGCTTTAGCGTGATGAGTTGTACCGTCGTGTCCCCCCTTTCCATGTCAGTCGTGCATCTGCTTTCTGTTTTCTGAGCCGACTTAGACTTTTTTAAGGGATCAAAATAGACAATTTTTCGTAACAGATTTCCTGGCTATTACTGAAGGTATTGATTTCAAATATGGTATACAGCTTTAGCATGATTTGTATGTGCCTCCCCATTCCAGGTCAGTCAGGCATCTACTTCCTATTGTGTGAATGGTCGACTGGGGTATCCTTAGCACGACTAAGTGTGACCCCTTGTTTTTTTATTTAAGTCCATTTTAATTTATACCTTTATGTTAAAACATATTACAAGGTTTAATTATATATTCCCTATGAAAATCAAGCTTGGTTAATCTCTCATGACTAGGTCTTATCGCAATGCTCTGTGTTTAATCAGTACCTCTCGCAGGAAAACTAATAAGATAAGAGTTACAGGCCTGGGCTCGAATTTCAAATAAATTATTTCCACATCTACAATGTAAACTGGTTCAAGTGTAACATGATCTGCATAACATAGCATTTGTGGTTAATGAACTTCACTGGACATGCTGGATGCCAATGACCAGAGGATATCATCTATCCAATTTCATAGACTTACATCATTATTTATTAATCAAGAAAATGCTTCAATCTATGTAAGGCCAAAGTGCTTGATGTTGACACCTGTTTTAAACAGTCGAACAACAGTGACATTAAATTACTATTTAGACTAAAAAAAATTTTTTTCGTGCCTTAGGTAGGCATATAACATCTGAATGTCGATCTCTGCTTTAAAACTAAAATATAAAGTGTCTAAAAATGGTTAACAAAATCAGAAACAGATAAAAAATATTTGAATAGTTTTGTCAACATCATTATATAGCGATTGCAATCTTGTTGTAGGTACATTTATCATTCTTACCTGTAGGACACACTCACGAAGACATTGATGCCGCCTTTAGCAAAATTGCCGAACGTTTACGAAGGAATGATGCAGAAACATTGCCAAGACTGAAAGGACTGTTACAAAACAATAAGGAAATAGAGACATTGTATGACATAAGATCATGGCTTACACCTCATATAAATGAAATAAGAAAGCATACATTGCCTCTGCATTATAAATTTTCAAAAGATTCGGTTACCAATAAAGTAAAGATGGAGTACAAAGCATTGGAAAGTAGCAATTGGAAATTCGACGAAAATGGAATGCTAAACCCAAACAATTTGCCCAAGGGAATACCAAAAATATTGCATCCAAGTTTTGACAAGTTAAACCTTGAAAGAATGAAAACCAAACTTCCCCAGTGGCAATGTCTATTTACCGACCAAGTAGAACACACAGAAAGAAAATGGTGGTCTAACTTTTTGGAACACTTATTGAAAATAAAAAATGACATAGCTTATAGAAAACGACATGTTTTATCCAAAGCAAAATGGATATTACCCCAGTTGCCAAAGCAGATAATAAATTCATCTCCTGAGAGAAATAGCCAAGATATTCCTCCTGAGATAAGACGACTGCTAGAAAGGGAACGAGAAGACTGTACGGTAGGTTTGACATTTATGCTCCCCGCTTTATTCATTTACATGATTTACGCCCATGATCTCTATATGCGTTCTCAATTGAAAAAAAACCCAACAAAAATTACATAGTGGATTACTTTTGTTAAAACGTTTTCTTTTTTATTTGTAATATTTTAACACTTGTTATCGTTTAAATAAAAACTACATGTATTGATTATGTATATAAAAGAACTAAAGGTGTACCAAAGGGGTAATCAAACATCATTTTTCCGAAAAGACAAAGACAAAATCGGTAAACAAAAAAAAATAAAATCATCACAACAAACAAAAAAAAACCCACATAACTAGCACCGTGAACTAGATTTGAAACGAGTGTGAACTCGGTTGCACCGGAAGAGTCTCTTGTTTTTATTTGGGAATTTTTTATTTCTGTAATGTGTTTTAGATAGAGGTCCGACCGCGGAACAAACAACAAAGAAAGCAAAATCTACCAAAAGAACAAACTAAAGGTGAGATATGTTAGTTGTGAACAGTTGAAACTCTTCTAAACAGAAAATGAATATAAATACATTTTGAACCGAGACAGAGTTAATCATGTAAAAAAAGCCAATCAAGCACATGTCGAGGGTTATTGAATTTTATTCTGGCTCGTCCGTCTGTACGAATTTCAGTCAAGCTTTTCTCAGAAACCGTACTTGAGAATAGCTTGATATTTGGCATGATGGTTCGATTATGACTAAATGTATGTCCTAAGCGACTTTCAGATCTGATGGACTTCTTCATGTTTCGGACTCAGTTGATTTGAAAATTTACATGAAACTTTTCGCTAAGCTTGTCTTAGTCTTATAGAAACTGTACAGAATAATTAAAAACCTGGTAGGATGGTTCAGTATGACAAACTGTACGTCCTAAGCGACTTTTAGATCTGTCGGACTTCTACTTCCTGTTTCATGTGTTTGGAGCCTTGTGGGGATTTCCGTGTCCCATTGACACATTCCTTCTTCATTGCCTTTTTTATAATCTTGAACAATATTTATGTCATAAGATTATATCATTTTTCAGAAAAGAGAGCTCAGACCAAAGCAAAGAAAAGGTCAGATCGGCATCAACAACGATCCAGGAGGAAGATAGTGTCATCATATGTTTATGGATATTTCATCGACTCAAGGTTGAAGAAACATTATTTGTATTTGATGTTTTGGTATATTTTACAAACTCTTTTCCTGTATAACATTCTATGTCAGTATATATTTTTTATGTATTATTTTAATCATAATGCATTTTTAGCAATCTGGAATGAAAACATTCATTTTCATACTAGCTTTGTTTTATCAAAACTTGTTCTCACAGCAACGTCATGCTATAATTAATTGTTTATTAGAATTTGTTTAATTATAATAACTATAATGTTTGATTCAGAATGCAAGTCAAAAATTGGTCTTTCGACCAAATATGTATGGCATTTACTGTTTCTGTTTGTTTTATACATTTTCAATTTTGGTCTTTAGACCAAATAAAAGTTGATGATTTGTTCATTTATATAAAGTGTCTAATCTTTATTATGTTATTGATGTTGACACTATTTAATGTTTATAGTTCATTATATAGTTTGGTCTTTAGACCAAATGTTTGTTTTGAATGAATTATTTTTATGTTTCAATGTTTAATGTATAGTTTTGTGTAGACGAATACAAGTTAAGACTAGCATCAATTATTTTCAACTGTTATTGGTCTTAAGACCAATATTACACCAGACTTAAAATTGTTTGGTCTAAAGACCAAATTTACAACTAATGTGTGTGTGTGTGTGTGTTTGTATTCTGAAGTAATATAATATGTTTTGGTCTTTGGACCAAATTTAAACGGTTTTGAATACGGTTAATTCGTTACATTGGTTTTGGTCTTAGGACCAATTTGACGATTTTAATTACCCAATTCATCATTTTATGTTTCTGTATCGATTTCTAACGATCTATTTGATACGTAAATTATGACTTTTTGTTATTATTTGAACAATTTATTTGGTCTTAAAACCAAATATTTACCATACTTAAAAAATAAATGCATACTTCACCTCAAAGTTCGAATTTATTCATAGTGAAGAAGAGGAAAACTCTATAAATTATGACATTATAGTGAATAATGTCGTTTGGTGTCAGCAGCTTCAAAAGGGAATAAAATACAAATTCCCTTTTTAAAATG